>JAAAKM020000440.1:0-25080 GCA_010016025.2 Alatinidae sp. Z8VKAUB7J3 | reverse complement strand
TATGAGTCGTGAGAAAATTTTGTTCATTAAGGCCAAAAGACACAATTTTTGTGCAGTTCTGAAGTTATATCTCACCATAGAACTTCAACGTCAAAGATCCCTGATCTCACGGAAGTCATTTTCAAGGAATTTTCAACGCACATACCTATGGACATACAGGCAAGAGTCACACCATAGTCATCCCATAGGTCCGACATTTTTTGTTTCCGAAGCATTATGATATACTAAGGTGAAAAATACATATGCCGATCAAAATGTCGGGGGGGGGTACGCTAGTGAATTCTATCGGGGGGCGGCGCCCGCCCTTGCTCCCCTCACCTTCGTGAGTGGTTTTCTCGCGTTGCTATGTACGTTAATACTTTGTTGTCAATTAGGACAAAATATCGATATCGGTTGAGTGCACAGGGAGACATGCTAATTCTTGTCCACGACAAAGTGTCACGGTTCGAGAAAATTTTCATCAGAAAAGAGGAACTAAAGATGATCTAACTTTTAAACGGCCGAAAAAGAAGAAAAGGAAAAAGAATTGTCGATGAGCCTTTAAAAACTAATGCTTTAATTTTTCAAGAAAATCCAATGTATGGGTTGAAGTTTATAGAAATACATCAAAATGAAGACCGTCTGAACTATACATATGATTATTGGTCCATATTAATCAACTAAGGAATATCATACCTTGGATTGGTCAAAAAAGGTGGGAGAAATAGGCAGTTTCTCGAAAATGGAGGGAAAATGAACCATGTCGTCTAAAGATTAGGTGGAGACACAAGAAAAATACACACATACATATACTTTTAGTTTAATTGACTTCTACATGTGAAACCAAATTAAAATAATATTTCTTTCACAAGAAGTGTCATAGTCTTGTCGCTCACGAAGGTGAGGGGTGCAAGGTGGGGCGTCGCACCCTAAGAGAATTCACTAGGGTATTCCGCCCCACCTGACATTTTTATCGGCATATACATTTTTCACTTTAGTATATCATAATGCATCGGAAACCAAAAACGTAGGACCTATAGGACGACTATGGGATGACTCTTGCCCGTATGTCCATATATATGTTATTTGAAGTATTCCTCAAAAATGGCTTCCGTGAGATATAACTTCAGAACTGCGCAAAAATTGTGTCTTTTGGCCTTAATGAACAAAGTTCTCTTACGACTTTAAGCCACTGGCTTAGCACCAAATTACTTGTCCCAGCGAAAATTTAGACTATTCAATGCCACTTTCCGTTGAATTTAGCATACTCTAACATTTTTGTATCGATTTAACCAAATATAATATAAAATTGAAAGGATACTATTTTTAGGATTATTTCTAGACAATGATGAAATTTGTGTCCTACCCTTTCCCCCATTTGATATTTTGGAAACCCCAGCCGCCCCACATCTCTTAGAGGGCCAACTCCTTGAGCGATTCTTGTTAAGTAAATTTTGCGAACCCCTCCCGCACCCAGATTTCAACTACAAACAAACAAACAAACCTGGCTGTTCTATCAATTACTACAGAAGGAAATCAACAGAAGGAAATCGACAGGCTCCCTTTATCTTCGTTAGTTGCTCCTATTTCATTTCACTTAAATTCAAGTAAACTGGTTTAACACCCTTCCAACTGAAGATCGATTTCGAAAATCATTATTTCTTTGACTTCCATGTCACACCTCCCTGTTGAGAGGAGGTGAGGTTCAGACACCAAGTATTACCAGAAACGGGAGCTCCCTTTCTTAACGAAGCGTCTTCCGTGATTCTGGCAACTTCCACGCAGATTAAGTAAATGTTTGCATTGTAAAAGTTCAACATCGCAGTTTTGTCTTCATCATTCTTTCGTATCAGTTTTGCAGCGTGTATCAGCCATTTTGAAATGGTGCCTTTTAACATGACATATTTAGCAAGAATTGTTGACTGTGCCAATAGTTATCACACTTCGAAGGCATCATAGGAGACGCGGAGGATAGAAGTTTGTAAAGTGGCACGACGTTTTCCAGGTATTAAAGCTTTCATATACTCTTTATATTTTCCAATTTCATTATTTTGCTATTATTACACAATTTTAGATATTATAGCAGACTTAATTTACATCTAAAACAGTATCATGAGCATGCTTTGTCACCAACACTTCAGGAATTGGTCATCAAACGACGCTACTTCATGACCCTAGATACATCTCAAACTCTTGGAGACAAGCTTCCTTTTCGGTTAAATAACATGCTTCACTACCCAGCTTGTAATTGTAAACGACACCATGGACAGGTTTTGAAAGTGTCACCTTAATTAAAGTACACTTTAACCTTGTTTTGCAAAGAAACCACAAAAGTTTCGAAGTCTGTTAACACTATATAACTTATGTTTTGTGGCAAGGTATTGTATTGGCCTTTGAATAATGTTTAGCCACATTCGTTGCCATCTGTACTTGATTTTTCTTAGCTTCAAATGATGTTTCACTTTATCTGTATTGGAGGATTATAGGTGTTGCCTATAGATTTATCATTGATAATTTACACAATTGTACTGGCTTGTCTTGATTTCTTTTGACTTAAGCATTAACCTACTTAACACAGCTCTGTCAAGCAGAAATCGAGTTGGTAAACCCCTTTAAAATAAAGTAATGATTTGGATTTTAGTTATTTCCCACACTGCCATTTCATGTTTTTCTGATGAGAAAAAACAACATGGATGCCCCATGGTTATGGACTATATCTATCTGTTTTCCTGTCTCAGGGTGTAAGACCTGTCATGACAATACGAGATTGTTCTAGCTACTAAAAGAAGACCCATGGTACCTTTCCAAATAGCAAGTTAAGTCTGACAGAGGCATCATGAAATGATCACATAAAAATGGTTAATAGCATTGATGTGTTAAATTATTGTTGACTGTTAATAGAAAATTGATGCTGGGAATTTGAAGTGAGTACTCTCCCAGGAAGTATGACCCTACTCCTCTATGCACATGAGTATGTGTATGGCAATGTTTAGCTGGAGCAACTCCCCCATTTTACGTCTTTTTAAAGATTGACATTCCCCTTTCTTCAACGGCAAAGCTTGATGTCTGTACATGACACAGACTGTTTGTTACACAGTACTGTACCAGCAACCTTCAACATTGTACTCAGAATCATAGCACATAACTTGAAAGCTACAAGTAGAATATATGTGATGGTGTTTCTTGACTGAGGTATTTTGTACTAAATATCATATTGAATGCATTGTTCATGCAGACTCTTTCAAAAGAACGTAAGTGCAAATGATGTTGATTGATGTACATAGCATTTAACTCACATCATGTTAAATAAAAAAATCTGTTGTAATGTTACAAATTTAGAATGTGACACTTAGTTAATATTACCAACCCCTTAAATCTTGACCACATGCTGCTTGGCTATGGCATTAAGCAATTTTCAGTGTATCATTTAGTATTTTTCTCATCAAATTCTGTACAAATTTAACAAAGATATGTCCAGCATCATCATTAAGTAACCTTGTAAGAACTGCCCTAGTGTTTTGAAACCCCCTTTTCTGTGTAAGCTGTTTCTATTCCATCTGCACATTATTGTGATCTTGTGGTATACTTTGCATTGTTTCCCCAGAAGAGCAGAACGATCCAGCTTGCATTCTCGTGAATTGTCTCAGATATAACTGGCACATGAAGTAATCTTGATAAGTCTTGAGACAGGCGTGCAGAGTGTTATTTGCAGCATGAACAAATTTGATGATATCAGAAATTTTGATCTCCTTGACAGCCTTTAAAACGATAAGTAACTGATAGCATTCGCAGTAACTTTACTTTTTAAAAGATTATTAGCACTTGAGCAATTTTATTGTTGACGCTTGTTAATCATTCGCTTGGGGTATTTCTTAAACAAAACCCATCGTTGTGACATCCAAGTCGCTATGGTAACAGACCAGTTTTGAAGCCATTGCATGGCTATTCATTCTAACAACAGTGGTGTGGAAAGTCGATGATGGATGGAAGTTGTGAGGGTCATGTAGATGAAATCTAGCAATCATTGCGTTTAGCTCATCGTTATTTTATTATAGGTAGTTTAAACAATTTTATTTGAAATGGGTTGTGGACCATCAAAATCTAAAAATTTTGTTGTTAATGCCAACAGGCCTGATCAACGTTTAACTAGTGGAAAAGAGAGAATCAAGTCGGCACCAAAGCTGCAACCAGCAGTGAGGGAAGAGGCAAACAAACCAACACCGACACAGGAATTATTACAAACTAGTGATAGTGGAAATACTGCGAACGGGCCGTCGAAAGAAGTACAACCAGCTGTTGATAAAAAGGAGTCCAAAGATTCCAAAGGAAAGGAAAATTACGACTTCATATCAAGCGACAACTTTACAAAAATTAGTTTTGAGGAGGTACCTAACTTGAAACCCCAAAGCCCAGAGGAAATGTGGGCTATAGTAAAAGGCACCAGTGAGGAAAAAGGACTCACTGTCAAGCCGACTAAACATCGTAAAGGATGGAGGACGATACGGATATTTGTGTCTTCAACATTCAAGGATTTTCACCATGAAAGGGAAGTTCTAGTTAAAGAGGTAAGAATGATTTATCATGTTATTCCTAGGTAGGAGTAATTCTCTATCTGAAAAACGCAACTAAAATCGAAGCGAAGAATTCCATTCCGAATCCTCGACTGGATGCATCGTGGCCACTCACGTAAAATGTAATCTTTTACAGCACGTATATATCTAATTGACTTCAACAGGCAGATAACATAAATTATAGTCGTTATCTTTTTATCAGAAAGCGGTCTTACCTTTCCACCTTCCCGTATTTGTAATTCCAAAATGTTTCAATCGAGAGATTTTCGCTACGTTCAAACTCGTATTTACTAAAATATTTTTCTTACCAATTAACATGTAAGTAGGTCTTTGATATTTATAGCCATTATAACATGTGGAATTACAGTGATTAGAAATTACACGAAGCCCACTTCTACCAGTGCCGTCTCAGTTATTTTCTTAGGAATGACAAATTTGACCGGCTGATGACGAAACGGCACGGAGTTGTGGTGTTGTACAGTTCGTTGTTGCTTTGGATCTTGCTGTTTTAATAGTATTATGCCCTCTGTATCCTAATAATTGTATCACGTTACAGATGGCACTTATACCACTAAGTGTGTTGCTATCGATCGGGTGAAACAGGAGGTGTTAAGTTTCGGGCCTCGAATCTCAGAGATCGTTCAGCATGTTGCACATTCATGATGCTCGTCATCAGATCAGCTATTACTGATCGATCGACGTAGATGATATTTCAGATCGTCCTTCTTTTACTTTTCCTGACATTAGAGGAGATTGCTCAGAGTTTTATGTTGTTGTACGTGTACACTGATTGCTTGCTGCGTTAGGTAGTTCTCATGTGCCATTACGTTCGACGATCATCCATGCAAATCGTCTCCCATGGAGATCGAACCACAGACCAAACTGATAATCTGAGGACAAATAGGTTACTTCCTTATATCCACTTGACACTCTCTTAGATCGCAGGTTATAATAGATATGGTAACGAATGATGCCCACTTGTATAGCACAAAACTTTACACTTAAGTTAGTCAAATTTTATCAGTTTCGCAGCTGGCGAACTTCGTCATTGCAAACCTTTAGACGTAGTATATTTCCCCGCAATCATTATATGAATATCTAAAATTGAGAAACGTTTTACACAATCTCAAGAACCAAATTTTAGCCACACGCAGAATGCTCAACAGGCCTACCCCTTGAGATTCTTGCAGTTCGTGTTTGTTGTACGCTCGAAACTTCCAAAGTGTTGTTTTTAAAGCTGAACGTAGGAATTTTGGACGAAGGATATGAAGTGCGGGGAAGGATTCTTGGTTGGGGATCTAATGAATGTTGTTTCAGATCATACGATTTCAGATTGAAGTATTGTTATAATCCATACTAGCAGCAAGCCAGGAAGTGTGGGAGGTGTCGCATTAAACACGGGTATTTTAAGTGTGACATTAAGGAGGGTTTGAGGACATCTTGTCAAAGTAACTGACACTTCTCAGATTTTATATGTTTACTGTACTGCTTCGCAAAGTTTGCTTTCCAATGTCTACCCTACTGATTGGTATCCCAGCTTAGGCTTGACATCCTCGTTACTCAATTATGCCTTGTTTACACTGGTCTGCATCACTAAGACCTGCTTTGACAGTGAAATTGGAAGGGGACAAACAAATCCTTTTGTCGCCCCTTTCTAGTCATCACAAAGCATACTTAAATTGACATTTGATAAGTTAAATATTAGCATAAGTGGGGAGACTATCATCGTCTCCTTTAGGTGGTGTAATCTGTGAAGGTATGGGAAACGTAGTTAAGCTCCAAAGCTCCGCTTTCTTATACCATGGTCATTCAATTAATGTTTACATCCACAAACACATGTCACAAGGTCAGCCCATCAGATGCCCAATGATAGATTTTTAAAAATGTTTATTTAATAAATTTGCAAAAATACCTGATGCATGTCCACATTGTACCTTTTGTAACAGTAATAATGTAACCCACTGCTGTAAGACTTTCAATTACTTGAGAAGTTATGTAAAAAGCTATGCAATTAGAGTTTCGTAGTTCACATTTTATTACCATAGAACGATTTTTCCATTGATGGACCTTGATTTGTAGGGGACCCTGGGCACCAAGAATCCCCCATAGATTGTGGGTTCATGATGCTACATTGTGACTTTTGTAATTAAAATGCAGTATCTATAGGCTAACTGGGTAGTTTGTTTTGTTACAGAATGTTCAGTACTAATGATATTATTGACTTCAATGATGAACATTGATATGTGCAACTGAGAAAGAATAACAGAAAAATCTTCATCAGTAAATCAATCAGTCCATCAATCAATCAATGAATTCACCTCATTAAGTTTTAAAATTGGCCCCTTTATGAATCCCCCCTAACTTGCACAAGTTAATGAATGTCAGAAGTTTGATAATATTTTGCTCTTGTTGTATTTATCTTGTCAATATTGATAAGCTGTCTGAATTTGAAAATTATATCTTAAGCAGCCTTTTTGGTACTTGCACACTTAACGTGCCCACATGAAGACATTGCAATGGGCCAGTTCAAATGTAAGTGCCCAACATTTATATATATAACCAGACAGGGAGAAATTACAGAAAGATACATTTAACAAATGTGTCAAATTGGAAGGAAACAGGTGTTAAAATGCATCTTCTTAATACCTTTATAGTTGACATGTGATGTTTCCATATTAGTTTGATCCCTTTCAGCTATATAGCCTTTCACATCAGGGAAGTGTATCAGGTATATGTAAGAAATAACAATAAATGGAACATTATATAGGCCTATACATGTGTTATTTGTGACTTATAAGTTAATCAATATAAGTGTTTTCTTTCTCTTGGTGGGTGCATGAAGTGTACAAGTACCACCTTTTCAAAGTTGCATCGTGCTATCATTGAACCCTGTACACACTTTTATGAAGAGAGTGGAAATAGTAGTATACCATTAAGGTCTTTTGCAAATTTGAACAGCATTTTCTTGCAGTTGATATGAGATTTTAGTGCAATATTTTGTACTCAAAGCATGTTGGCATGGTTAACACTTTCATGCTGTTATAATTTAAATTCCTTGGAAAAAAGATTGTATGACATAATCACTTCAGTATTCTGCTTATGAAAACTAGAGTATAGAGTATAAGTGTTTGTGGGTGACAAGTGCTATGCAAATCATGCCATTTTGTACTGATGACAAATGCAAATTTGGTAGGCCTGAGTCTGTTTGTTAGCAAACTGAGGACCATCTCACTGATCACTGCTATTTATGTTTGAATACTCCAATATATATTATTTAGTTTAGTCAGAAGTATTTCTTGGAAGTTTTATTGTTCTGTTTATGTACTAAGATGTTTGGAGTTGTTAGTACAGACTTGCGTATCAAAATATCCATATATATTATACCTGCTATAACATACAGATCTATATGTTTAGTATATATCTACATATCTATATACCTAGTATACATCTAAATATCTATCTATTTGGTATATCTACATAGCTATGTATTTGGAATAAATTTACGTATCTATATCAATACACCTAGTATAAATCTACATATTTACATATCTACATAGCTATCTATTTGCTATATATCTACATATCTTTATAGGTAGTATATATCTATATATCTATCTCTTTGGCAAATATCTACATGTCTGTATATTTAGTATATATGTTTGTATTAAAATTCCAAAGATGGTTGGTGCTCCTTAGCCTAATTATTACCATGTGTAGCATTTGGCCATTGCTTAAAGCCTTGAAATCAGAAATTTCATTTTTTAAACACTCACTCACAAGCTCATATTTAATAAACCATTTCATGATGTTTTCGAACATATGGCAAAAGCACCTGTAGAGATGACTGATTTCTCCATAGGAAATACAGTTATGATGATATCAGTTTTGCAACTTATAAACCTTCAAATACAATACAATACAATACTACCTTCAAATTTTATGATTTCCTAAGGAACCACTGTATTAGAAGGGACAAGAATATATATACAGAAAGTAATTTATCAGCAACACAGAACTTCTTCTTAAGAAATGGTTTGGGAATAGACTTAGTGACACAAAAATAACATTCAAAATTCCTGTGATAATGTTTGGATGTTGAGGGTTTCCTTTAAAACATGGTTTAGAATTCTGTATTCTACTGAGGAAAGTTAAAAAGGAAAGAAGTTTTGCAGAGTTTGAAATTCTTTACACAAAACAAAACAAAAACTTTGTGTACAGATAAACTTGACTACATAATAGCACAGCTAAGTAAATTGGCCATTACTTACTGTAGCACATTAATCAACCTTGCAAGGTTTTACATAAATAGGATGCTTTTGCAGGCAATAAAGATGTTTGGAAAAATGTGAGGTTAGTTTCAGTAGTAACCTTTGAATGTGACTCGCAAAGAAAGGGTGCTATGTGTATGCAGTGTTGTGTACTTTACATAAAGAAATGATAAAAAGATCATTGTCACAAACCAGATAATTGTTCAGGGGTCAATAACTTAAATGAAAATAATATACCCACAAAACAGATAACATACAGTACTACAAGATTTAAGCAAATTTCAAAAACCAAAATGTTGAAAAGACAGCCATGCAGCCAAAATTGATCCGTGTCCAAAAGCTTATGATATGACGTTTGTGATAAGACTTGGCCGTATAGATCACATATTAGTGACAATTTTATTTGCCTCCAGCAAACTATCTGAAAACTGTATCAAAGGCTCATATAGTTTTTGCCAGCTTAACCTAAAATCTGATATTCTGTTCTCAAAGCTTACACCAATGTACACGTAAGATCTATATAAGATATATATTTATAGTTGATAGAAGTAGCACCGCAGTGTGTTGAATTCTACTTCAAAATGAGTTATATATTGGGTTTACATAGTTTGCAACCCCCTATGATAAGGGGGTTGAGACTTTTTCCAAACTGCCAACATAGTTGGGGGTTGGGAAAATTTCAAAACTTGTGTGGGGTTGCCAATATAGGTGGGGGTAACTTTTTTGATGAGGGGTTTGGATTTTGGTGATGTAAAAATTTTCTAGCTGGTAATGTTGTTAATCACCACTATAGGAGAGCATTCAGGAACAATTTTCTTCTCGCTTCACTTTTTTCTTCTCAGAAGTAATTGTTTGGGAAAGTACAATTGAGCCCACTTTTTAAATTTGGAACTGTCCCATGCATGACGTGCATTCCAAAACCTGACCCTAACCTAATCAATGGTGAGTAATTCAATAAGTTATGTGATTTTTAGGTTAGAAGCATGGAGTACTAAGAGTGAAATAACTACACAGCATCGACAAACGATAAATGAAATAAATTCGTTACTCAACAGTTTATCAAACTTGAACTATCAAGACACCTTTGGCTAACTTAAACCCATGCAGAGTTTTAAAGCTGGTTAACGCAGTCCCTCCTTAGATGTATGGTGAACAACAATGCCAAAGCTTTGAATACCTACTGGTCTACAATTTCAAATCAATTAGCAATTTCAACATCATGCACATTTGAACATCAATAAGTGATCATAAAACACAAAACAAACAATTCAATGCATTTTGACACAAAATAGTTTCGACCAGATTTTGTTATTTTCTAATAACACATAATGAAGAAGTTGATGTGGGGGTTGGGATCAACACTTGTTATGATGTGGGGGTTGGGGCAAAAGGTGGGGGTGTCGCTACAACATTTTGATGTGGGGTTGATTTTTTGATATGGGGGTTCATACCCCTTTGCACACTATGGTTCATTATTGGCTCAACCTATCACCGTTTTCAATCATCTGGAAGGCCAGTTATTTACTTTCATTACCTTTATGATGTATACATTTGCAATGCTCAAAAGAAAGTTCTGTGTGACGAATTACTTAACTAACTTACACCATACTTAAAATTTTGCATTGAAAAGGAACATAACAATTCCTTTCTGTTCCTTGATTTCTGTACCAAATTCATGACAATTATGTATATACAAAAAAATCTACACTTATCCAATATATTGTTCTGTCATGAACAACCATAGCAAGGCTCAAAGATGGGATCACATTGTAGGTCTTCCACTATATATATTTTTTAACTCAATTTTAATACCCCCAAACTAATTTACAAAACAAAATACATCATTTATAGTAGCTATCATGCTTCCATGTCATTATTGGTTTACTACATAGCTATTTGAACCAACTAGAAGATGATTATTGTGAACATAACATATGTATACCAGAAATTCTTTCTGCTCCCAAACATGGAAAGTGAATCTTATCAGAACCTTCATTCAGCATATCCATACTATCTGGTTACATGCTATATTAACAACAGATATCAATTTTTCAAGCAAAGTTCTTTTAGATTGGTTGTCCTAACTGTGCCATCAATAGTATGATAAAATTGTCACAATTTTTCAATGGATAACTTTTCAGACCTAAAATGCCCCTTAAATATAGAATTGCCTTTACATGCAACCCTTCCATTTGAAAATCATATTAAAAGTTTCTGAAAAAGGTTTTAAAGCACTGTGGCTCCAGTCTTTGTTCATACCACTTTAAAAAACATTGTGAAGTAATTGCAATGATAATCTGTTATTCAACAAATTGCAGTTCTGTTGTACTATCAATTTTCTTGCTAGTGTAAGGCTTAGTGTGTTGGTTGCATGTCTTTGAGGTTACTTGACTGGATTAAACAACATGCTTCATCTTTTGTCCAGTCAAGCCCTAAAAGGAAACAACCTCTCTAGATTACAGAAACCAAAACAACATTTAACAATTGTAGAATATATGCAAAACAAAGGTATACCCTGTTCTTCATTGACCTAAATAAGTGTATATAATTCCTCACATTAAATTCTATCACAATACGAGTGAACAAGAGAGAAAATTTTGTGTAGATTACCAGTGTGTGTAGAAGAAAATAATCTCAATAAATCAGTTGTGGTATGTTGTGACATTATCTTTATTATGTAAATCATAACCAGTGTGATACAACAGTGATGTGACTCTGTCATAGGGGAGCCTTGACATTGAAACCCAGACTGTGTCAATATTCACATAAATGATTACTTCCATGTAGTAGGCAAGACTAAGTTTGTGTGTCATCAGGCTGTTCTGGTGTCAGCTCACCAAAGGGCAAGAAAGCATTTTTAAAAAATTTATCAGCTCATTGTATGTAACTAACATATGGTTTATTTTGCCAGCAGATGAAAACTTTTAAGCCAAAATAATGACAATAAGTATCCATGTTGACATATGAAACTAGAACTGAACATAAAGCAAGAAAAATTAAAAAGAAAACAGTTATGGTTACATAGAACATAGGTTTAAAACAGGGAGGATAAAATTAGACCAATATTTGCAGTTAAGTTGTTGGGTTAACTGGGTTCTGTACAGATGGTTGATGGCAGGACTAATACATTTCTGTCTGGGAGGACCAGTATAGAGCATGTGAACTGGTTAACTTGAAAGAAGAACCAGTATTGCCTCAGCACTGAGAAATCTGTGGAATTAAAAGGCCATCTCAAACAGGCAAGACTCTACAGTACTCTAGTACTTCCAATTGCTATATGCACAGTTGTGTTGATAAAAAAACGTAGGAGTGGCTTACATTCACTCATAATTTAGCATGCAAGGTTGTTAACCCAAGACATGGAGACTTACAGTCAAGCTTACAAGCTTAAGCTCAAGCAATGTCTAGTAGAAAGTTTTGTCATATCAGCAGTCAAACAAGACTTTATTTGCAACTGTTGCAGAAGTCGACTATCCATGAGATGGCATGACCAAGTGAAGAAGGACACTGGGCTGCCATTGGCCACAGCATTCCAGGAAACAAGGGGCACTTGCCCAGGCATATGATAATGTATATATACACATACCATATACGCTTGCAGATTTAGTTAGTTACTCTTGCAGAACAGGAAATTACACTCAACCTGCATAATTTTCAAGGTAAAATCAGTACAAATTAAGTTCCTTTATCCATTGTTTATTTTTCTCAAAACTATGAAATGATTGTAGGGTGAACAAGATTTCTTTTGTATATATGATGTACTTGTCAATATTATGGTGAAAACCACACCAAGGAACTATAGGTGAGATGGCAAGAAAGAAGCTACAATTTACAATGTTTCGTCTTTTGTGAAAGACATTGTTAGGTCTTTGTACTCTGCAGGTAACAACACTAATTAACCATTGTGGTGTCCTATGTACAAAGACCTGGCCAAGTCTTAAAGAAGAAACAAAACACTGTCAAAATTGTAATTTACTTTACAGCCAAAGCCACACGTGCAGTAGATTGTTGTGATGCCAAATTATATTAACTATTATGAGAAAAACAATAATGACAAATTATGGGTAGAATAGTCAGAGGGAAACTGTCATTTTGGCACTGTTTTGTTTTATTATATACAATAGTTCATCTGGTCTTTGTGCACCAGTTGTTCAAGCACACATAATTTCTGGCAGAAAGAGAGTGACAGACATTTTTGTACAATTTTGCGCAATGGGATATTATCTGCACAAATTGTACTTCGTTTCTTACGTACTGCATTCACATTTCCCATTTTTCATCTTCTAGATTCATACAAGGGTTGATCATTTCACTTCTCTCAATCCCAGGAGTTATTTCATCCACTTGTAACTTCCTCATGTCCTCATACCCTCTTCTGATTCACATTGTTTATTCCTCAGCAGATGATCATAACTTAGCCACCTCTGTGGGCCTACATAGATGGGGCCTGGCCCCTTCCCCATATGCCCAAGATGTGGCACAGTGCCCCAAGATACTGACCACTTAGTTCTGCTGTACCCTTATACTTTAATTCTGGGTGGTTTTACAGCTACTCTTGATTGTGGCAGTGACCTTTTCGATTGGTTGGAGCAAGTCATTGTGAAAGTGTAACCATGCGAACTACCTCAAAATTAAGTATACTTTGTAGAAGTTCATTTTATTTTCTTATTATTATTTACACCACCTAAGTCTTTATATGATTACTGCTGTAAAACATACAGAAGCTCCAAGCTGCAACATTGGACCACCTCACAACTGCTCACATCATGAAATAAGCTTTCTTCTATCACTGCTAACCATGCTCATGGTTATTTCTTTGTTTATATATCAATGAACTGTGGTAGTCACAGTTCTACATGTCAACCAAATGCCAGTTATGGATTGATGCTAAGGGTTGTTATGAATTTTCACCTCTTTCAGGCAAAAGACCAGCACCCATTAGTGTCAAGAGGTTTCAACCTGTAATTAATGATCTAATATTGAACAAAATGTATATTTGTGTTTTTCTCCTTTCAAAACTCACATGCTAGTATCAGTATGCATGGTAAAGTTATATTTATTAAGTATTTGCTTGATGTTTATGTAAATTTATTATTGAAAGTTGTTCAACAATTTTGTTACGCAAAAGTCATGTGCTGAGAAAATTTTGGAAAATTATTTAAAAAAGTAAATAGACATATATGAACTAATGTATATTTTAATCCTTACATTTAACAGGTTTTTCCAGATTTGCGTCTTTGGTGTGAACAAAGAAAACTTCGCTTGGTGGAATGTGATCTGAGATGGGTGAGTCAAATCAAGATTTGCTTTATTAAGTTGTGTTGAGTGGTGTTTCATCTGGCAATTTTATTATTTTATTGTGTTTTCACATTGTTAACATTAGTATGCCTATTTCTGTTCTTCAATAGTGTTTTTACCAGTGGGGCTTAGGTGCTCTATGGCCCCACACCTTATTGAATGACCCAGAAATGTCAATTGTCTTTTCTTGATGTTCTCCTGGAGTTCCTCTGTACATGTTGTGCCAATACCTCTTTATTCATATCTCTGTTGACATAAGAGATATGTAACATTATGCAGTAGAATCACATCTCTTCTTAGGGCTGGATTAAGGGTAGGGCCCAAGGCATCCCACCAAGAGGGGGCCTCCCAGCAGTTAAGGGTTTTCAGTTTGAACTTGTTACGCATGACTAGCATGAAAAAGTAAACAATATTGTCTGCAGACAACAAGTGGCAACCATTAGTTGCAGTTTTGGGCATCACAATAAGACAGAAAGATACAGAACAGAAAGTTCTTGCCAGTTATCAATCAGTTTATTGCTTCTCTCGACCAACGACTTAAAGCGTTTACAGATATATTGAGCCAGTTTAGCTTTTTTAGTCATCTGGCAATAGTGTCTTAAGGTGAAACGCGGGCTGCAACACGGCAATACTCATGACTTATCCCGATGACTTGGAAGATAAATTTGTTTATGAATTATATCAGTCTGTAACATTTGCCAGTATTTTACAGATGAGGAGCTAAAAAAATTTAGCACCCAGCCTTTCCGTTTAAATGTATCATAGCTAAGGTGGTGTATTACATTTTCTCGAAAATTTGGATGGTATCAAACTGCAGTGGTGAGCTGTGCTTCTCAAAACTTAAGTTGACTGAGAACCAATCTCTATCTATAAAGCAGAAACAACTTATAAATCTGGCTGATCATGATCATCGAGTCAGATGTAGTGGGGCGAGTTCAACTTTACTTACATCAGCAACTTTGCTGCACAAACATTACAAAAAGTACCTGGATTCCAACCGCTACAACTCAATCCCTTCTCTAGAATTTAGCATACCTTCTTGTGAGTTATGATATACATTTTCATGAAAAATCAAGAAATTCTCAGTGAATTACTTCTCTGTGTAAATAAATTCCATAAGCTCAACATAGTTTTATTTTGTGCTAATGGATTGCATATTATAAAATTGGAAGAATTCCCACTGTACAGTATTTCTTATAAATGTAAAATTGCCCAGTAATATATAGCTCAATATTCTATGGTGTACGCAATAAAAGGAGTTGGAAAGAGGGTCTCCTTTTCAAGAGGGTCCAGGGCCTCCCACTTGCTTAACCTGGCCCTATCTCTGTCGCTTCTACATCCCATGTTGCCTGGGCTGCAATATACCGTATCACCCATATGTGATTAATTCAGTGGGAAGATTCTCAAAGATATGACTGGGCACTCAAGGATTTCAGGGACTGGTTCAAAACTCATGTTCAGTTCAAAGTATCATCAACCAGCTGCTGTAATTGCTGATTCCAGTTGTATTTGTAAGCCAGTATATATGCATTTGACATCAATGACTTAAACTCTTTGGGAATAGGGTTGGGGGGCTAGAGTTTGAAGTAAAGTTAAAGAAGTGAATTCCACTGCCCCCGTAATACAAGGCAATAATGCGATAGTGGTAATCAAATGAAAAATTTTATGGTATCTCAAGTTTTCCCTTGCTGAGTAGCAGCAAAGGAGGTGGCCTGGAAGGACATGTCCTTCTTACTATTTTCAAAAAACAACTTTTCAAACTTGGTAGTAGTGGTATATCTGTCTTTCAACTCATGTACATTCTTTTGTTTGTTGTAATCACTGTTATAATACATTAGAGATGTCAGTAAAACATGACTGTCAATGAAACACTAGAAGTTGGCCTCCCCCTCCCCCTCTTTGGGAGCAGGTACCACCACTGACCCTTTTCACTAAATTATATCAATCAAAATGTTGTGGCAGTGTGCTTAATAAGACCTTAATGGCTCATGGATGTTCATATACTTCTGTCTGTTTAGTACTTCTTTACAAACATTAGCAAATTGAGTACAAATGTGGCATGGATGTGGACCCCAACCTAGGAGAGGTTATTTTAAAGTTTTAGTTTGCCACCACCCCAGGGTAGGCTATGGTGCAGCATACTGCCCCTGCACAACAAGACATGGAATGTGATCTACCCATAATACACTTAAATAAGAGGCATGATAAAAATTGACATGTGCTTTTGATTTTTAAAAAGTGATAACAAAATACACTTCTGTACTTTATGCCAGAAAAAAACCTAAAATTCTTTGATACGAGGCTTGATATAAAATTGAAATTTGCACTCAGTTGCAAAACCAATTATGATTTTCCTTGGATTTTGAACCTATAAATATCGAATTTGTAGTTGTTTTGCTGCATTGACATATTACTGGAAACAGATACCAAAGGATATTGTAATATTGCTCAGTTGGTGGAGCGCATGCTGTGAAAGTATGGGTCATTGGGTTTGATCCACAGTGGTGACATATTTTCTATTTCTATTGTAGTGTTCATTTCAAAACTAATATTTCAAATTCTGCTGGTGTCCTGTTGTGTTGAGCTAGATCTTGATGCCAGTGATGGATGATTGGGAACTAATGTGGCAACTGGGGAAATAAAATTATGTTAACATTGGAGGTCGTGAAAGCATGGGTCATTGTTTCGATCCCCGGTGGTGACATATTTTCTATTTCTATAGTGTTCCTTTTGAAACTAATATTGTAAGCGTTTAGTTCCTCCTCTCTTCGTGTTTACTAGCTTTTAAACTGCATATCAAAGGCAGGAAGCTCTGACAGTAACAGCATTTTGAATTTTGTTTGTCAGCAACCACCCCCCTCCCCCCTGAAGCCCCAAGTACAAATGTTATTAGGTCATTAGTAGCTTGTGGAATATTCATAGCATTATGTGTGGTGCTGTAATAACCTAGTATGCATGTCAGCTATTGAAAGGAAGCAATACTTAAGCCCATACAAGGACTCTCTTTTCCTAAGAAACAACACTATCTTTTGGACTCAGCATGTTATACTGTAATTTATTACCTCTATTGATCCAATCATTCACAAAGTCTGTTTGACCGATCAAATATATTATTTAAAAAATGCAATTGTTGTAGCAGAGTTTTGGCAGTGGTGTTCGTTGGTCGTTTGTCTCAACTTGTCCTTGATGGGTAACATTCACCCTCATCTTTTCACTTAATTGTTGCCGTTAATGATAAATTAGATGGAGGAATGCTTGATATGGGAAAAACGTATTGAAAGTGTCACACGAGCTTCTACAGAATCGAGCACCCATAAAATCTGCTTCTCCTTCAAATTTTTTCCCTTCTTCATCTGATCCATCTTCTAATCCTTTATCTTGTCCTTCGTCTCCCCTAATTTCTAGATCTTCCTTTTTATTCCCTGGTTTTTCTTGTTGATTTGCTTCGGTGGTAACTTCATTATTTCATTAGAGTGATCAGTGCTCTCTTTTCATGACGAGGATATGTTTACATAGTTGGCTTCCAGTCACTGACATGTCCCCGGAGCTATCACTGATTTTACTCACTCATTGCTTTCTTCTCCATTATTTTCTCGTTTAACCGCCCGTTTAGCCGCTCTTGATGGAAGAACGTTACTATCTTATCCATTCTTTCATTGAGAAATTGTGACATTGCTTCTTGGTTACTCTATCTCTTCTGTCATTTTCCTAATGGAAGACGAGAACAGCATTGGAAAAATTTATCAAATGTCAGCCCTTACTCTGCCAAATTTAAATGTTCCTATTGACCCGACAAGCTACTAAGGGTCGGAAAGCCGAGTTTTTGAGACTCGGCCAGTACTGTGTGTTAAACTGTCGGACTGCCAGGATAATGAACATTGTGCTACATCTACAGTTGTTGAAGAAGAGTGGTAAAAACTTTAACAATACGCAGGTGGCCATATTAAAGATAATTTATTCTACATTTCACACATTTTCCTTGGGAGTGGTATGAATTCCATGTATCTTTAAGACGACACTCAGCATCTCCTATGGAGAGAGAGTTGACAAGTAGAGATTTAGAGTTGACGCGCTCAGTTGCATAAAGTAAATTAGGACTCATGTATCGGTTTGATGGTGAAATTACTGTGGACCCCAACCTAGGAGAGGTTATTTTAAAGTTTTAGTTTGCCACCACCCCAGGGTAGGCTATGGTGCAGCATACTGCCCCTGCACAACAAGACATGGAATGTGATCTACCCATAATACACTTAAATAAGAGGCATGATAAAAATTGACATGTGCTTTTGATTTTTAAAAAGTGATAACAAAATACACTTCTGTACTTTATGCCAGAAAAAAACCTAAAATTCTTTGATACGAGGCTTGATATAAAATTGAAATTTGCACTCAGTTGCAAAACCAATTATGATTTTCCTTGGATTTTGAACCTATAAATATCGAATTTGTAGTTGTTTTGCTGCATTGACATATTACTGGAAACAGATACCAAAGGATATTGTAATATTGCTCAGTTGGTGGAGCGCATGCTGTGAAAGTATGGGTCATTGGGTTTGATCCACAGTGGTGACATATTTTCTATTTCTATTGTAGTGTTCATTTCAAAACTAATATTTCAAATTCTGCTGGTGTCCTGTTGTGTTGAGCTAGATCTTGATGCCAGTGATGGATGATTGGGAACTAATGTGGCAACTGGGGAAATAAAATTATGTTAACATTGGAGGTCGTGAAAGCATGGGTCATTGTTTCGATCCCCGGTGGTGACATATTTTCTATTTCTATAGTGTTCCTTTTGAAACTAATATTGTAAGCGTTTAGTTCCTCCTCTCTTCGTGTTTACTAGCTTTTAAACTGCATATCAAAGGCAGGAAGCTCTGACAGTAACAGCATTTTGAATTTTGTTTGTCAGCAACCACCCCCCTCCCCCCTGAAGCCCCAAGTACAAATGTTATTAGGTCATTAGTAGCTTGTGGAATATTCATAGCATTATGTGTGGTGCTGTAATAACCTAGTATGCATGTCAGCTATTGAAAGGAAGCAATACTTAAGCCCATACAAGGACTCTCTTTTCCTAAGAAACAACACTATCTTTTGGACTCAGCATGTTATACTGTAATTTATTACCTCTATTGATCCAATCATTCACAAAGTCTGTTTGACCGATCAAATATATTATTTAAAAAATGCAATTGTTGTAGCAGAGTTTTGGCAGTGGTGTTCGTTGGTCGTTTGTCTCAACTTGTCCTTGATGGGTAACATTCACCCTCATCTTTTCACTTAATTGTTGCCGTTAATGATAAATTAGATGGAGGAATGCTTGATATGGGAAAAACGTATTGAAAGTGTCACACGAGCTTCTACAGAATCGAGCACCCATAAAATCTGCTTCTCCTTCAAATTTTTTCCCTTCTTCATCTGATCCATCTTCTAATCCTTTATCTTGTCCTTCGTCTCCCCTAATTTCTAGATCTTCCTTTTTATTCCCTGGTTTTTCTTGTTGATTTGCTTCGGTGGTAACTTCATTATTTCATTAGAGTGATCAGTGCTCTCTTTTCATGACGAGGATATGTTTACATAGTTGGCTTCCAGTCACTGACATGTCCCCGGAGCTATCACTGATTTTACTCACTCATTGCTTTCTTCTCCATTATTTTCTCGTTTAACCGCCCGTTTAGCCGCTCTTGATGGAAGAACGTTACTATCTTATCCATTCTTTCATTGAGAAATTGTGACATTGCTTCTTGGTTACTCTATCTCTTCTGTCATTTTCCTAATGGAAGACGAGAACAGCATTGGAAAAATTTATCAAATGTCAGCCCTTACTCTGCCAAATTTAAATGTTCCTATTGACCCGACAAGCTACTAAGGGTCGGAAAGCCGAGTTTTTGAGACTCGGCCAGTACTGTGTGTTAAACTGTCGGACTGCCAGGATAATGAACATTGTGCTACATCTACAGTTGTTGAAGAAGAGTGGTAAAAACTTTAACAATACGCAGGTGGCCATATTAAAGATAATTTATTCTACATTTCACACATTTTCCTTGGGAGTGGTATGAATTCCATGTATCTTTAAGACGACACTCAGCATCTCCTATGGAGAGAGAGTTGACAAGTAGAGATTTAGAGTTGACGCGCTCAGTTGCATAAAGTAAATTAGGACTCATGTATCGGTTTGATGGTGAAATTACTGTGCTTGTTGGCGTAGAGGCAAAAAAGAAAACCTAACAGGCTGTCTGTCGCACAACATGTATAGAATATTAAGTGATGTAGAGCTCTTAAGTAGTACTTAAACTGTGTAAATTTGGTAACTACGGTGAATGTGAGTTCTCCATTGTTTGGCTTTTCCAAAATTGAGCCGTAGTACTGTTTTTGAAATGTTTTTTGTACCATTGTTACCGTTGTACTCCCTTGATCGAGTTACCCAATGCATTCCACTTCATAAATTTTTAGATGGGGCTGAATAACGTAACCTCTTGAAAGGCCTACCATTTACCTAATGATTGGGATGATGATGGGAACTATGGTGGTGATGATCGAGATGATGATGGTAGTGGTGATTGTGCACGGTGGTAATGACGGTCAGGATGACGATGAGGAGGATGAGAATGATGTTGATGATGAGAATGAGGGTGGGGATAATGACGATGAGGATGATGATGATAGTGATGGTGGTGATGGATGATAGTGATGGTGGTGGTGGGTGATGGTGATCATGATGGTGGTGGTAAGGATGAGGATGATTATTATGATGATGAATATGATAGTGCTGCTGCTGCTGCTGCTGCTGCTGATGATGATGATGATGATGATGATGATGATGATGATGGCGATGGCGATGACGAGAAAGATGATGGTGAAGACGATGACGGTGATTACGATGACGATGATCACCATCAGCAGCAGCAGGAGCAGCAGGAGCATCATGTAACGACAAGGGTGTTCGTTGCTGTTTCACTAGGGAATATCATTTAGAAGGGGATATGCTGTGACTGTGCCTAAGACACCCAAGCGTCTCTTGTCACGTATTCCTAATATGCACTGCGCGATGCAACTTTTTATCATTTAATGCATTTATGACTTTTCTTAGTAGTAGAGAACCATCAGAATTTTATAAATATTTTGCACTCTTCACATTCTTCGCTTTGATATAGCTAAGCCTTTTTATTTGAACCCAGTTCATACTTTTATGAAATTAGCAAAATTAACAGTGTGTCATAAGGCCGTTTGCGAAACAAACAGCCGTCTCTCGCAGTTGATATGAGATCTTAACGCTGCTTTTATATGCGGGTGTTTGGTGGAAGGGTTACCACTTGGATGCAGTTCTGATTATTCTGACGTATCTCTTTAGTACTCTATATACGCAACTGAAGCAGAAAATAGAACTGTATTGGTGACGCGCTAGGAGCGACATGATCAACACAGTATTTTATAGAGATGCTGAAAATATTTCTACAGTTCTGAGATATCACCTATAATAGGACTGGTGTCTTGTCACCGCATGTATTCTTAAGTTGATTTGATCTGTGAAAAATCTTCAACACATCTTGCTTGATACCTTCAATAGTGTGGACATGTTCATATCGACATGTAAAAAATATTGTATGAAGCGTGTCGTTGCCACCACGTAACCAAGGTCCTTATGACTTAAGCAGCGTTTGCAGTTTAGTCGCGTATGGTCCGCTCTCGTCTATTTTTCATTACCATATTTGCTGCAGTAATTTTTTGTACTAAATTGGCAGGTGTTCCAATAGGATTTAGATAAACTTGGCTCCAGAATATTTCCTGTAAACAGTACTTATCAGTTAGTTTATGATCGCAAAGAGTACAAGTATATGTATTGTCGAGAAGACGTCCGTAGCCCACTTCTTCGTCTAATCTTCGATCGACTCCTATCTTTACAATTTCTTAGATTTTAAACTCCGTTGTTTTTTCTAATCATGTTAAAGTAGTTTAAAATTACGTTTACCTTAAAAACAGGGATTAACAATTTCATTTCAATTCGTTCAATTGAACGTTATTGATAGTGGATCAGCGAGGCCAGGATAATAAAAACAGCTGCTGAGGATTCTAATGGAACCTTTTTTGAAAATGGTTTCGAATCTTTGTTCTTGCGACGTCATGCTGGCAAAGAGCGACTTCAAAGAGAGAAACCCGAGATATTTCTGTTTAGCGGAAATACCAGTAATGGAGCCATTCCGAGAGAGACAATCCTTGTGAAAGTTACAAACCTTAAGTGTCCGTAAAATATAAGGTGGGGTTTGCAATGTCATTTACGTATTCAACGCTATACATAGTATAGATAGTGAAGCAGTACGAAACCTCTCTCAGGGCTAACCTCGTTCTAGTACTGAAATGCCATGTGCTATACAAGGTCATACGAAGTATAGATAATGAAGCAGAAACGGTGCCCTGCTCCGAGCTAACCTCGTTCTAGTACTTCAATGCCATGTGCTATACAAGGTCATACGAAGTATAGATAGTGAAGCAGAAACGGAACCCTGCTCCGAGCTAACCTCGTTCAAGTACTTCAATGCCATGTGCTATACTAGGTCATACGAAGTATAGATGGTGAAGCAGAACGGATCTTCGGTCCTTAAGTTGGACGCACCCGCCAACTGCCTGATTACAGTCGCATGGCAACCCTTACCTCGCAGACCTTAGGTCGTAGATAGAGTCTAGGGCGGGCTGGATTAACTCGTCTCTTATGAATATGTTGAAATTTCAACAATATTAGTCAATGAATCACATTGTCCTTAGAAACAGCTTCTGTAACTCCCACTCCTTTTGTGTCGTCATAAGAAAATCTACGTCTGACCTTCACTGCCTCAAAATGGCCGTTCTTGGTGGTCCGATATGTTAGACAAAGGACCACACGTCATCTGAACAATTCTCAACCTCCATTCTGTTGTACTATTTTAAGAACCCATTTTAATCGCTTCAGTACTGGTCTTCGGACGTTGACTATCGCTATCGGTTGTTTGGTTGGTAAAACAGAGATTGGACAATTAAGTAGTTGTAATTAACCCATTAAAACAGTGGTACCCAAACTCTTTACGCCCTGCGCCTTTGATCTTAAGGTACTCATATATTTCAGAATAAATTGGTGTAATTAAGTTTTCTTTATATACCGGATAAACGGAACTGAAACACACGGCAAAAAATAATACGACAAGCTAAGTTTCATGATCTCTATAAAAAGTAAAAATTCATACATAACATTAAAATTGAAGCGTTAATGTTTTAATATTCAAAAGCGAGTTTTAATTCGATGTAAGCAGAGAATCGTACACACGCTGTTGCACAGACGTGACTCAGGGGGAAAGGTACCCTTTAAGAGTAAATCATCGAAGGGAATGTACTTTAAACTTATGCTTCTTAGGCAAATTGTATGCTTTGGCTTAGAAACTCAGGACGTATTCCTGAAGATGAGTTTGAGCTCCCGCTCTCTTCATGCAACCCCGATTTTGTCTGCCTAGTTGAAGGCGTTGTTATTGAAAATTGTTTAAGTTGAGAGATGTAGTGAAAGCAGCTCATTGCCCCTCAGGTGTCTCTGGAATCGATTAGCCTCTTTTACTCTGTTCTTGCTATTGCTGTATTTAGAGCATCTGCGGAATCTTATCCAACAGCTTTTGGACAAACTGAAACGTATTTTAGGTCAATCAGGACTAAGGAACAGCTAGCCCGTCTGAATTGCTTCTTGTGCATGGTGAGCATACCATGAAATTAAACAGATAAAAGGTATTAACATGTTCTTCTGGTAGGAAAAGTGACAGATGGTTCCTTTCCTGGTTAAATTTAATCAATGCATGTAGCACGCATGCAACGTGTGACTAAATACGTGAAATTTACATGCATAATTTCAGTGATGTTTGTTACGATCGGAGACAAGACTGGGAACAGTTCATTTATCGCCATTTTATCAGGTAGAGTAGAGTAGCGTGCTAGTGCTAGCAAATCTAAATGTTTGGAATTGATTTAAGTAAGATCAACCGTCATTTACGTTTTGGAATTAACATTCGCAGTAAAGGGTATGCAGATTTTGGCTTGCATTTTATCGTTCAGGGACTAGTCAACATCAAACAAGAACACCATTAAACTTGTATCTTTATTGGGCTTTTTATGTTAATCCACGTTGTCTTAACTTCAACTGATTTGTTTATAAATTTCAGTTTTGCTTTCTCCAAGGCACAGCCGGGTATACAGATTTCTCTGAATTTTTCAACACGTTCTGGACGAGTATGCTTTGATGTGTGTCATGCACAAACAGTTTTTAGTAAAGCAGTGTTTTATCGCTATTTTAGGGGCATTTTATGTTGCATACCAGAAACAATTTTCAAAGTAAGTTTAGAGACAGGCACAGTGTGTGGATAATGACGGCCATTCCGGTCCGTCCATCTATCCAAAGGCTGTTAAAGGCTGTAAAAGAGCATTGTAAATAGTCCCTTCAACATAATGATTAGTAACTTCCAGTGGGCTTTGAACTAATTGGCAAGTTCAGCCACTTCTAATCTCATATCAACGGCGAGAAAAGTCTCTTTGAATTTGCGAAGGGCTGTAAGGAAACATTGTTTATTTCGCTCAATTCAAAAAATTATGAACAGGGTTCAAATAACAAAATTTTAATATAGACAATTTAAACTTCGAATGAGCGTATTTCGACTATTTGGTTAGTTGTCACTCTAGAGACGTCACACTTCCATCTATCCATCCATCCACCCAGCCATCCATCCGTCTATTCATCCATCCGTCTTTCCATCCATCCGTCCATCCATCCGTCCATCCATCCATCCGTCCATCCATCCGTCCGTCCATCCGTCCGTCCGTCCGTCCGTCCATCCATCCATCCGTCCATCCATCCGTCCATCCATCCGTCCATCCATCCATCCGTCCATCCATCCATCCGTCCATCCATCCATCCATCCATCCATCCATCCATCCATCCATCCATCCATCCATCCATCCAT
>JAAAKM020000439.1:9301-25093 GCA_010016025.2 Alatinidae sp. Z8VKAUB7J3 | reverse complement strand
TTGGATATGATAAGATTTTCAAAATACAACCGCTCGTGAATTTGATCGTCCACAAGTTCTCTCAACTGTACATTCCTAGAGGAGAACTGTCATTAGATGAAATGACTATAGCATTCAAGAGGAGATGTACTTCCAAACAATAAAATACCAAAAAAACCCAGATAAATGAGGTTTCATAGCCTTTGTATATTCTGAGTCAAGAAGTGGATATGTGCTGGACTGGTCACTTTACAGTGGAAAAGAGGAAACCCCAGAAACATCTGATGTTTTTAGTACAACTCATGCTGTTGTGCAGTATTTTCTCAGACAGTATATGGACAAGGGCCACAACTTGTATATGGACAGCTACTAAACAAGTATCCCAGTAGCAACTGAACTTGTGGAGCATAATACTGGAGTATGTGGCACAATACGTGTGAATAGAAAAGGCATGTCCCCAGGCTTTGTGACCAAATTGTTTGAAGCTAAAGAAGGGTGACAGGCCAGTTTTGATGAGAAAAGGAAAGGTGCCGACCTGTGCATGGCATGATGCAAAGTGTAACCATGGCAACAACACAGTAATGAAGCAAATATGATTTAAGCAAGCAGCTTCAGATCTTAGAGATGTTGAAAAGCCAGTTTGTGTTGAAAGCTATCATGCTCACATGGGAGGACACTGCCGACCAGCATTTAGAGAAGGAGTGAAGATAGTTGGATATCTTCTGTGTATCTGGAAAAATGCCACAATACTTAACTGAATGCAACTGGAGTGAACTATCTGATTTTTGTAAGAGCAAGACCTCTTTGAGCATCTACATGATGCATTCATATGAATTCATAAGTGGATATACCCCTGCAGTTTATTTTTGATGACGCAGATAGTGATCTGCTGAAAGCAAATGACATCCTCTGGAACTGGTTAAGGCCACTGTTGCTCTTGATAACATTAAAACATTTTCCTTTCTTCAGAATCAGGATTTAGTGGTAGGTGTTTTGGAAAGCAAAAGGTACTCCAGGGAGTTCACGAAGAAAGGTGTTTACAGTTTACAGGACATTGCATCCTGGCAAGGTCTTAGATTGTGTCTACACTGACATTGTGAAACCGGAAAAGTGAAAAATGAAAAGAAAACGTAGGTTTCCTGATGTGATTGCAAGGGACATTGGTTTAGAAAGGGGAGATCTTGAGAAGGCTGTGGACTGTCACTTCTAAAGATGAATCATAAAAGACCTATGGACAATAGTTGCAAGATGATGATGAAAGATATTTTAAAGAGATTAACCCCTTCCTTGTTTCGTTGAATGTGAAATTTTGACAATATTTCCATTTTTTACTACTGTGGTTGCTTTTACTTGTTGCACATACGATGGTCTTCTGCTATGAATTTTACAAGTTGTATAGGAAACATTTTACCTAAGTTGTATCAACTTGGTTTAGTGGAGAAACAATACAGGAGGCAAATAAATTCAACTGCAATAACTGAAAAACTTCAAATACCCTAATCTTAAAATACAAAACTCACGCATGTTACTAACGACAAAAATGATTAATAACAAAAATATATATATTGATGACTGTGAGTCCAGTTCACTTGAACGTAATAAAGTTCCTTTCAAAATGTCTCTTGATCAAATAAACATAATCCCAAATCGATTTGCCAAAGTTCGATACAGTAGAGTTAAGACTTGATTTATGAAGAAATGACCATGTGACGAACGAAGACTACACTGACGAAGATAACGTAGATTCGACGATAGTAGTAGAAGATTATTGAAGTACGAAGACGTAGTAACGTAGAACAATGTAGATGAATTGACATAGACAACGTAGATGTGTAGATAATAACAGAAGAGTTTCTAACAAGTCTCTGAGGTTGTAAAAACAACTATAGTAACAATAAAAATGAAACGATCTCACCAAATCCGATTCGCTGAAGGCTGATGGAGCTCCAAAGTAGGAGTGGACTGCAGTGCTGCACATCAGTATCTTGGTTTTTCTCTATCTTGCTTTTTCTAATCGACAAAGTTGTAGCACGCTGCTTCAAAACAAAGCGTTGTCATGCTGCCTCATGAGATTGATCGGTCTGGCTTTGGATGAGTCTCATTTTCAATCAGAGGCTGTGTTTGTAAGTGTCACAACACAAGTTTTTAGTAGTTAGCAACCATATGAGTTGTCCAAGTCTGCATACATTTTCTGTGCATTTTACTATCATTGGATACTTGCTAGTTGTATGACATAATGGTTCAAGGCATGACTTGTTTCTAATACTAACTGCATGTGACTGTTGGTGTTGTCTGACCTTATAGTGTCATAATTAGGTCTTAATGTGCATGGTAAGGGATCATGAAAGTTTACAAATTAAAATGAAGAGAGCCTCAGCTTGAGGCTTGAGAGAGACCAAAACTGTTTGGCATTGCTAGCCACGAATATCCTTTGGTACAAACTGTAGATTCCTACATATTTGTAGTTCCTTTAGGAGCAGTTTGGTATAGCCATTTGGGACTACTCTTTAATTACACCCAGATAGCTGACATACAAAAATCTACCCAAAATTGTCATTTATTAACAGTGACAACTTCTGCAGCTACTACAGTAGTCATATGAAGCCAAGTATCAAATTAGAAGTGATCAATTGTTTGTATTTACTTTTAAGGCAAATAGAAATGCCATTGAAAAGATTTATGCATAAGTACATTACTTTTCTTTGTTTATATTTCATTTATTGAGGGTAAATAAGCTTATAATATAGAATATATATAATGTATTTTAAGCTTTTCATTTTATACATTTATCTTTCTTAATGCTTACTACTTTCAACGTAGCAGTTTGTAGGAAACTAAATGCTTTGAAGTGACTGTAACCTCATAGTGACATGTTACTTTGTACAGTGCATGGTTGATTATCTGGCAGTCAAAACCAAACATGCAAAATAGTTTCTGGAGAATCGAAAAATCCAGATAATCGAAAATAATACAACTCATTGGTATTCAGTATTTTTTTCAATGTGGGCTGGTCAGTTCACCAATCTGTGAAGTATGAAACAAAAGGAGTTTAAGTTAAGTTTTGAAATATTGTGTGATTCAGCTTTGAAAGAGGATCGTAACTCAGTGCTCATGTCAACTAGGCGACTGCTGTTTTGCTGTGGGTGTGCTTGATGTATGATTGAAAGCATTTTGTTTGAACTGCGGAGTTTGACAATATTGCAGCACCACTCCACACCAATCTTTGTAAATTTGCTGATGCGCAAGCAAGCATTTAAAATTTTTACAGTGTCCGGAAAATCAAATTCCAGATAATCAATATTCAGATAATGGACAATGCACTTTACATGTCATTTTAAGAGAGATGTATCATATGTATATGTTGTTATATAGGGATTTTAGTACTGTAGCACGACAGTTGTGACATGGCACTTGGTCATCATCATCATTATATTTTGTTTAACGCCTGTTTTACACATAAGCATGTGTTGGACACTTTCTTGAGATCCACTTCCAAGTTATCCTATCCTTCACCAGGTCTCTGCTGACACCTTTTTGTTTGAGATCCATCTTTATCATTTCATCCTATGTTTTCTATGGTCTTCCTCTGCCAGTGGTTCCTCTCATCTTGATTGTTCTGCATCTACTTGCCCAAGCATTCTTGTCCATTCTCTCCACATGAACAAACCAATGAAGCCTCTTATTCTGCATACAGCTGCCAATACTGCCCAGATTCAATCTACTTCTGAGTTCATTAGAACTGAGCCTGCCATTCAGACTTGCGTTGCACATCCAGCTTTTCATTCTCATGTCATTCCACTCCATGCAGCTGACATCTTCAGCATTCACTTGCCAAGTTTCACTGCCATGCATCATTGTGCTACTTACACATGACTGGTAGACGCTACCTTTGGTAGGTAATGACAGATCTCTGCTGGTTAACTATGGCATCTACTCCCTGAACTTACTCCATCCTCTGTCAACCCTTGCTTTTACACGTGCACCAGCTCTGCCCTTAGCTCCAAGGGTGTCACCAAGGTACCAAAACGTCCGAACAACTTCAGTTTCCTCACCCTCCAAATGCACTTTCCGTAGGTTTAAGTCACAGTTTGCCTCTCCTTCTGTGCACCTCTTGCAGCTAAAATGGTTAATTTCTGTCAGTTTGCCCATTTTTCCACTGTACCTTTTATGTACCCAGTGCTTGCAAGTACCACAATAAATTGAATTTCTTCTAACTCCCTTCCCACAGACTGAACATGGAAACTTTCCTTCTCCAATAGCTTTCCTAAATTGCAACCACTGACCATCACTTTTGTCTTTCCCATGCTCACCCTCAAACCGTTACCTTCCAAACCCTTCTACCAAGTCTCTAATTTAGTGAGCAGACCACCCAATGTCTCACTGGAGAGAACCTGGTCATCTGCATATAGCAATTCCTCTGGGCAACCCTTTCGAAACTCTTTTGACAGAGCCGCCAAAACACAAATAAAAAGTAGTGGACTTAGTACAGATCCCTGATAAACTCCAACTAACACACCAAAGCTCTCAGTCTAGGAACTGTTGACCTTTACCCGACTTTTAGCATTTCTGTACATTGCCTGAACAAATTTAATCAGCCATTCACTTACCCCTAGTTTCCGTAAAGCCCACCAAACAACTTCTCTTGCCACTCTGTCAAAGGCTTTTTCCAAATCCACAAAGGCAAAGTACAGCTTCTTGTTCTTTCCATGGTACTTATCTTGCATTTGTCTGAGCATAAAAACAGCATCAATAGTTTCTCACCCATGCATAAAACCAAACTGCATGTCATCAATGCATGTGGCAAAGGTGATAATATTAAAACCTAATATAGTAATCCTATTTTCACAGAGCAGAGGTAAGAGACCTCTCTTCTAAATGTTTTCTTTGAAGCTAGTTCAAGGAACCAGCGGCTATGATATAAGTTAAGGCCATTTGTTGCAAATTCAACATCCTGTTCCTGACAGAATGGGGTCTGCAGATCCCCTAAGATAATTAAAAGACAGTGTACTCTAAAGTTAAGTTTGAAGTACATCACCACTTATTTTTCTATTTCAAATCTTATATGTAACTTCTTTGTTTCTTGTTTGTTTTCCTTTGAGTGTTACATGTTTTGTTTAGAAAACTTGCTACAATGCAATGAGTGTGATTGTTAATTATCATTTTAAAATCTTAATGACCTTTGGTTAATTTTATGTATACTGTTATGAGCACTAGAAAAGGATCATAACCTTGTCAAGAATATAATAGTTTGCCTAAATTCTTCAGACTTTCATTAAAAAGAAAATTTGGTCTTTAGCTAGGAAAAAATATCTGTGTATATATTATGTTGCATAACTGATTCACGTTGCTAAATGTTTTCGCCATACCCTGGCAACATACAGCAATTGTCTAGAGTGAAGTAACAGCTTTTAGATATGAATGTATTGGAAATAAGAAGAGCAAAACTTGACATAGAAAATAAAAGGCATGTGAGCAACACATTTTCTTCCTCTCTTGTTATTTATTGAAAAAACATAAGTCATAAACAAATTTGTTTTGTTGGCAGAGCACTGGCTTCTTTGTTTTGATGAATGCTGCTAAAGTGGTGAGACGAAATGGAGATCAGGCATTGGCTGATACCCAAAGTGAATTCTGTTCATAGTTGTTAGCATATGTTGGGTTTACTAGCAAATGTTGTCCAATTGCCAAGTCTGTTTTTGGATCTGTTGACTTGGGTTTGTTTAGAGGAGTTGGTAAAACCTTCTAAACTTGATTGTGACTACTAATGAAGATTGCAATGTGCCACGTAATTCTGTTGTGTAGCCTCTACAAAGTACAACCTGTATATATGATCACACAGTGACATGTAAATCAGTAAACTATTAATAAACTTTTGTATATATGTGATTTGTAGTAACTTCGTGGGGCTACAGACAACAACTGTTAGGTGAAATAAACAACATTTAGTTGTACCATGGGAAAACGTTTGGTCATGTCTGTCAATATCCTTTTATTGGTACTTAAGGGAAAATATTCTATTGGCTGTAGTCACAAATATACTTGGAACTTCATCAGGCCACATTTTGGGTCAGAAGGAAACATTACAACTTTTCTTTGGACCCAAAATATAGCCCAATGAAGTACCCACTGCCTTTATGACTACCTCATTTTTGTTTATTTTGAGGGATCATGCTGTTCATGAAGCAATAACATTGTTGTGGTTCCTTTCTTGCCCAGAAATGGAAAAAATGGCCTCCTTGAGCTTTATACACTGACACCTGATAAGCAAAGTACAGTTTACTATTGGTTTGTTATTCACAAAACTATTAAAAAAACTTTTTTGCCCCTCGAAGGAGTCTTTTGAAAATGAAAATGCTATACGTTATGCTAGCGATTGATATATAGCTACTTATGTCTCAATGTACATTGTGTGATTGAGAGTGAGAATGGGGATGTTAGCACTGCCTCTAAACACCAGGATTGCAAAACTCAAGGAATTGAACCCTTTGTTGCAATATTCTGGTATCTGGATTGTATTTATTAACTGTTTTTATTGTTTTATTATGTTAAATTATAAACTAGCTCACCAACAGTAGTATATATATAAGCTAGTATATTAGTGAACGGAAGCATATTCCATATTTATGGCAACAAGTTTAACAAGTGGAATGCAATAGGGTCCTCAGAAAAGGTATGAGATGGAGTTGGCAACGTAGCACATGACCTACATTAAAAGTGTATATGATTGAGATTATGATTGAGTCAAAGAAATATTTATTAACAAATGCATATTTCTGTAAGGTAAAAAATTGTTTTCACATAAGGTAGGTGGTAAAACTACTTCTTCAGTGTCAAAGTTCACATGAGTTATGCTTTCCCAGCCCATGCAAATTTTCAGTCTTACTGTGGACCTATGCTGTCGTTATATTTTACAACTCATTTTCACATATTTTACTATATATATATTGAAAATACACCTCAGACCTTAAATTGTGTTTCAATTCTAGGGTATCATCTCCATTTGGATATTTGTCAGATGGAGCTGGAAAATATCAACCAAGTTCAAAATTTACATGGCTAATTGATAGTAAAAAGTAAGTAAATGAACCCTTTAATACTATTATATTTATGACATTTTTGTTATAATATAAACTAGTTCACACAGAAAGAGTAACATTTCTAATACAAGGTTATATTTGGACCAAGAATTGGCAACTGCGTTATAGGTGCTTATATGATCAATATATCAATCAGTTTTGTGTTTGTCTGCCAATTTGTCCAATATTCAGTTCATTAATTTGTTCATTCAGTTAATAATCTGACCTATTCTCAATGACCATGGATTTGGTACAAGGCTTATAATCTTGAACAGTATTGTTGTTTATATCATGTTAGACATGTAGTGTAGGGGTACTTACTTACTTTTTTTACTTTCTCCATATATTCTTCATTCCTCCTGTTCATGAGAATTTTTCGCTTGTGTCTGCCCACCTCATTTTCATCTCTGGTCCCAGCATGCCTCAGTGGTTCTCCTTTAGTTCCTCCTTGGCTGTCCAGGTGATTGCCTTTCATCCATGTTTAAGTAAAAAATTTTATAAGGGCTTCTCCACGTCTCTCCTCCAAATGTGCTCATACCACCACAGTCTTCTTCTCAGGGACATCTCTAATGACTCCATGCCACATCTGCCTGCAACCCTTTCACTTTTGATCAGGTCTTGCAAAGTTACTCAAACCATGTATCAGATCATTCTTCTGTCACAGCTTGTCAGCACATCCGTTAATCTATCTATCATTGGCTAGCCCTCTGAGCTATACAACACCACCAACTGGATGCAGGCATCATTGATCCGTCCCCTGTTTTTTAATGGTAAGCTCCTGTTTACTAGGATATTGCAATCTCCCTCCACTCTCATCCTTACAGCATGCTCAATTCTTCCCACAGTGTCCAATAGGTCACCAAGGTAGCAAAACGCCTTCACCTCTTTGAAAACCTCTCCATCTGTCTGAATGTCATCCTTTTCTTTTTTTCCTCCTGGTGTTGATTCAGACCATGGAAGACAGGACATCAGACGTTCAGGTTACCACTAAGTATTATTAGTCCTGGACATTGCTTGTGGCACCAGTGCTGGCAAGAGGTGTAAAGAATCGAATTTTGGCCATTTCCTCTTCCACAAACTCTGCATGGATATCTGCTTGACTTCATGACTTTATTTGTCTTTCCTTTAACCATTATGTTGATGTTGACCTTCTTCCCTCTCATTGCCATCACCTGCATTCAAGCCAAGAACTTCGGCTCGTCCTCCTCCATGTTCTCTGCAGACAGCACCAGGTCACCCAAATATAGCAGCTCCCAGACATCCTCATCTCATGGGTCCTTTGTCACCTCTTCCATTACCAGTGTGATGAGCAGGGGACTTAGGGTTGAACCCTGATGGGCTCCCACATATGTAGGAAACTCATCGGACAGCTACTGGCAACTCTCACTCTAGACTTAGAGTTCATGTACAGTATCATCATGGAATCTGAGAGCTGCAGTCACCTATTCAACTCCAACACCTTTCAATGCCTAGAAGAACTCCACGGCCAGAGCCAATGGGTTGGTGACTCTTTTGTTCTTCATTCTACTGATGGCATTCCTTACTTCTTCTTAGGTGATGTACTCTATGGAGCTCTCCACAATGTCAAATCCTGGAAATGTCTCCTCCACCTCTCTGCCACAGAGGTCCCTTCTACCAAAATGTTGACATTTTCATTTTTAACAAAGCAAGGTCACTGTATCTTTCTTAATTTGTAAGGCTAATTGGTAGAGCTTATTTCTTACTTCTCTCATGTTCAGGTCCCAACCCCATTGTCTCCAAGCTTTTTTCTTTGCTCTACGCATTCTAAACTTTGCTTCTCTTTTCTTTCTCTTATATTCCTCTTTGTCATGCTCACCAGTTCATGGCCGTATCTTAAAGGCAGCCTTCTTCCTCTCCCTACCTCTCCTACCTGTTGTCTCTCCACAACCTCTTTACAGTTGTGAAGTAAATTCGTCTGTAGCTTTTCCATTTCACCATGACAGGTCTCCTTACTACTTTTAAATTTCTCCTGGCATTCTGTCCTCCTCTCCAGATCTGCTAGTTTCCACTGTCAAACTAATCTTTGCTAGTAGCTTTATATCTATTGTGACCACAAGTACTTGAAGTGACAACTTAGCAAATTAGGCTTAGTAGTGTTTTTACCCATGCCTGACACATCTTGTTTAAAATGTATTAGAAATTTATTTCTTAAATTGTTTTATTCTACAGAAAAAATAAAAGTATCAGCATTCAATTTGAAAGTTTTGGAACTGAATGTTCATGGGATCATCTATATGTTTTTGATGGCAGATCAATTTATGACCCTCTGGTGGCAGTATGGAGGTATTTATTAATTATCTCAACAGCTGTATTTGTATGAATAACAAGGGTGTTAATAGGTTGGAAACAGGTTGTTGTCTCCAGTTCAAGAATGTAAATTCATGGGTGAATTTACATTATCCGTTGTAAATGTGATAGGTGATAGAGCTACAGTAGGCATATTTAGGGTACTGATCAACATATGTCTTTGGCAAACTTGCTAATGATTGTGGCAACCAATACAGAGTAGTAGTGATGAGTGTCCCTTAAAAATTACATATAAAAGGGATTGCTTGTCTGCTTATCATTCCTTGTTTGTCACTGCAATCTAAACCAGTCTAAGTTGAGCACTCCTGCTTACTCATATTAATTAGCCTGTAATGCATGTAATGAAGTTATATTTTAAATTGCCAAGGGCTTGTATTGCCTTTAGATATGCAAGTTGAAGAGTTCAACTCATTTTTTACCTAAACAATAACATTCAATTTGTCAATATTTTTGACCATTATGTAAGGTCAGTCTCAAACAGGCACCCCACCCAACTGCTATGAGAATAATTAATGTGTTTATCTTAAATCTGAGGTGTTTGTACTTACTGTTTTGATGACAGGGACATTCTGCACAGGAGTTGATAAGTTACATCTTGTATGTAGTTTTTTGTCAGTGTACAAACATGTATGGTACTACCATTTTCTCAATTTAAAGTCTTAAATTTATTGGTTTTCTATGCACTTAGGTGTTGCATCCTTGAGATAATCGTCTAAAGAGCAATGCTTAACTAGTTAGTTATGTAATGTATGGATACCCTAATGCAGCCGCCTGTACCCAAATTCTGCAACCCTACTTTAATTATTCTGTAAAGTATTAGTAAACTTGGTGGTTGGAAATAAGCTGTAATGGTTGGATCATACAGAGAACATATATTCCTCCTTCAAAATCTTGTATACTTGCTATTAGAGCCACAGTAAAAGAATATATTATAATTTAAAAGTTGTCAAAAACTTAAATATTTGAATCTTTAATGCCATGCACCCTTCATAGTAAAATTTACAATTTTAAAAATTTTAAGAGCATTGTACATCTTAATGTAACAAAAATCAAGACATTTTATCTGCATTTAAGTATTCAAATTTTCTAGGAAAATTTTAAAGATGTGTGCACAAATTCGGCTGGCCAGATTAGGGTTCTGGTCAACATATTGGTCAATCAGTCTGATATGTAGTCTAAAGGATTATTTTTTTATGAAGTGTTGTCTTACTCCCCCTTTGAGGATGTGTTTATACATGTAGGGAACCTGTATCCCATATCTAATATTCATAGCTGTGTAAGAACATCCATCTAGAACAGTTGTATCATTATTTCCAGGATGCTGTGATATTCAGCACAGGTAAATCACAAAGAATTAAATGGAGCTACTAGTCATCAGAAATAAAAGATGCTTAACAATTATCTTTTACTGACCAATCATGGCCAATCAGTTACTGCAGACTCATATATTGCAAAACATGAATGGGAAACGGATTGACGGAAAATTAACTGGAAAGTTATTGGAAGTGTTAACAGTGCAATGTGTTTGTTTTCATTATAAGTGACATGTTCAACTTGTCACAAATTATGTTACACTTCATGTCTTAGTAGAACAAGGAGTCACAAGCAAAGGTAGCAAAAGACATAAACAAAGTTTTCAGAAGTTTCTGGAAAATAACTTATTAAAATATATTCATTAAAACCATCCAGGTGTGTATTTGTATATCTTAATAAATGTGTTTTACATTTCACTTTGTGTATCTGTCATCTGGACAGCTTCTGTACCTTTTATATATGAATTAAACTTAAAAGCAAAGTGTCCATTGTACAAATTTTTGGTTTGTATGATATTTTATTTATGTTCATATTATTTCCTTTTTAAAACATTCTTATGAAATAATTCAAAAGATTATATGATGGCTGTGTTTAAATAAAACGAGTAAGGCAAGATGGTAAATGTGGAGGTGGGAGAGAAATCAAACTTACATATAGAGTCAAAGTGAAATTCATTTTCAGTGGGGAAGGTAGGGTGATGGTTGATATAATGCTTTATAAGATATGAATCTTTCGTATGTCCAGTTAAACTAGGTAACAAAGTCTATTAAAGAATATATTTCTCTTTTCAGTGGTGTCATTGATAGTGAATCAAGTGGTGTGAGCAAGAGAAGGGTCCAAACTCATTCTGGAGCAGCATATATTCATTTCTATAGTGATCAAAATGTACCTGGTGAAGGATTCAATATTTCTTACAGGTTGGTGATTTTTGCAGAGATGTGTATATAGTTTGTTTCTTATATATTTGGCATGAGGAAAGCCAAGGCTTATAGTGTGGCCTATTTAAATAATTGTTGTTTGGTAATGAAGCAAGTCCATAATTGTATTTGATATGGCTGTCTAAGTGAATCTTAAAACTAAACGCACATTACCAATGTGTAAGCTGTGGTGTCCAATCTGAATGACCTGAAGGGGGGGAGTTGGGAAGGGAATTCTTGAATAAGTAAGGGACTAAATATTCCTTTGAAAGTTTATAAATTGTGGGATTAGAAAAAATAAGTGTGCATTTGATTTTCAAATGGATAAATCTGAAAATTGCTGCTGACTTACATGCTGCGTTGCAACTGTGAAGTCTTTTGTCCTAAACATTTAAGGATTCAGACTTTGAAAAGATATTTTCCAGTTTCAGACTATTCCTAAAGTTATTGAAGGGCTATTATATTGCATTGTATTGGCTATAATCAGAAGAATTCAGAGTAGGGATGTTTGAGGGAATTTTGGGAAAGGAAAAAGGACGATAATTGGACACTTTCCAAGAGAATAGTGTGTGTTTAGAATCCTGTTGCAAATTGAACTGCACAAAGAGAACCAACCACATTTTCATACACAAGGAGTTGTATATGCATCTAGTAATGGATTCATTTTGCTAAACGTCTCTGCCATACACTGCTTAATACCCTAAATGAATCCCTTTATTATTTGTCAGCACATGTTAGGTTTTCAAGCAAATCCTGCCCTATTTAGAATTTAAAGAGTTTACTTACAACTTATGCATTTTTCAATAACATGAGTGGCAGAAAATGTATCATTCACATGCCTGTTGTTCTCCATGACATGTTTTGGTTTCCTATGAATATATCGCTAAAAGCTCTCTTGCTTCACTCCATATGATTGGTGTGACTGTGGCAATGATTGCTGTGTATGGTGAAATCGGTTGGCAAAATGAATCCATTACTCACTGCAATATTCAAATTTAATACCACTAACCAACTTTGCAAAGAATTGTGCATTTAGTTGTTGATTGCCAGCCAGGATTTTAAGTATACCTCCAGTGGTCAGAATTTTTTTATATTTTGTTTATCACTTAAATGATATACTTCCGTCCATTCTTTTGTCGTATGTGGTCCATACTTTCTGTAAAAGCCTGTTAAAGTCCTTAAACTGGCAATACTGGGCGCCAACATGATTGCCTCATTTTGACTGTTGCCTACGGCATGTAACACAAAAGGGAAGGACAAAAACGTGCTTCATTGTTTACAGGACAAAGACATGCATATTTCACCTTTTTAAACTGTCAACGTTGAGGCACATGAAATTTTAGAGTCTTCAAAGACGTAGCAGGAAACCAATGTGAAGCTGAAGTGGATACTGTTGTTTCTGCGAGAAGATCAATCACTTAGAACACAGATCTTACTCTTGTCAAGAATCTATTATTTGTAACTATAAATCACAAAAACAGTTGCTGAAATACAAATACTAAGCAGCAACAATAGTTAGCTTCCTTGTTTCTTATGACGAAGATTTTGCAAGTTATGATGTCAAAAATTGTCGCATTCTGGGAGAACTTTGTTAAAAATCACGTATTATGACTTACAGGTGTGTGTACAGGGAAAACCAAAGCAGCAGTTCGATTCCTTGAGACGAAAGAATCTGAATATCGAAAAATTTGTGACCACTGGAGATACACTTTAACTTCGTTATGTTCAGTGTTATAGGTGGAAAATATTATTTACATAAATATTACATTGCACCAGAGTAGTCCCTGGAGGAACGTATTTTTGAGCTAAGAAGCTGCTAAGGTTTTTAGTGACACTACAAGTGGTTTCATTCATAAGTGTGAGCTTTCAGTTTTCACTGCCATTAAATTAGCAACTGCAGCTAATTTCACAGATTTTAGGGAAAACAATTTGATCATTCAGATTTATAGAAAAGAGAGCACTGATCCCAGGAAATGCAGATCCATGTTTTCCAGTTTTGTTGTCCAAGCGTTCCATGTGGAAAAGTGGTAGAAACAGCACACGTGAAAAGGGTAACACTATCATACTTGATCATTGATTTCTAACGCTCACTCATGCCCTTCTATGTGGGAATTTATCTCATGAAGACTGTTTGTTTTACATAAAAGCGATCTGCGTCTTGGTACAAAGCCAATGTTGAGATACATCCATGGGTAATGATCTGACCCAGCATTACAATATGTGCAAATTGATCTGCATAAATTTGTGATGTAGGTAAGTATTTTACGATGTTTTCACACTGCCATGTTGCACAGAATTTTCAAGAGTTTCTTCTAATATTGCTTTGGTAGGTCAGCCGTGTTATTCATTTATTTTCTTTAGGATCAGTACGTGTGCAAGTACCTGTTCTCCACATGGTTTTTGCAATGCACTAGGAAAGTGTGACTGTTACCCTGGATGGACAGGAAGCAAGTGTAACATCAAAAAGTGCTGCTCGGTAGATGTCTATGATTTAGCAACCGTCAAGTATGAATGTGGGAGTCAACTGAATGGATTGGATTGTCCGCCAGAAGGTAAATATGTAGATTATATATGTTCAATTTAACTAAACTCATATTGCCCTATGAAGGAAAATTTCACTGCAGATGGATCCAAAAAGTATCTCCTAGTGACTAGAGAACTGAAGCCTTAACAACTCATATTTGTTTTACATTGATTGCTTCTCAAAAACTGCATAGAGCCTGGTGATGATATCCACCAGGATTGGGGGCAGATATGCCAAACAGAGAAAAATTGTGTATATCACAGAGGTCTCCACAGCTTAATTGGTACTGCAAAATGGAACACTTAATGGTATGAAACCTAGGAGACAGTGTCATTTCTTAAGTAGTTTTCAAATTTACCCCCTTTGTACCTTGCATTTTTTTTTCAATGCCGTGGAGCAATTAACGAGTGTCAACAGACTGCTTCCGTAGGACTATTCGGAATAGAAAAAAGCACACGCAGTTTAAAAACAAATATGTTATTCCTGAGCTCTTTTGTCTCATTACCCTGAGACATTATCAAAGGTTAACACTAAAACGGGTCCAATGGTTAAGTTTCAAATGCTAAAACAACACGATTGATTTGTTTACATACTCATTGGCCTTTATTCTTTGTCATTTTGTTAGTCGGTCCTAGAGCGTCACATGCAGCAGCTCAACATGGAAATCGAATGTGGATTTTTGGTGGTGTATCTTTCGAGAAGATATCCAATCTATTACTGAGGTAAAAGCACATTTCAAATCCATTCATTACAAGTGGGATAACTCGCAACCTTCATATTGACTTACTTGACCTTTCGACGTCAGTAACTGGCGTGCTCAGTTTTTCATGCGCATCCGTAACATTTTTCAGTTCTTTTGTGGATAAACCGGTGTATCTTCTTAACTAGTCCATATATGGTATTTCTAGTTTCCCTCTTTTTCTTGTTCCCTTCTTTGGTTCCCATAGGAACATTTGGTGTACCAACTCCTTTTCTTCACAGCATGTGTCTAATAAATGTTAGTCTTCCTCACTGATGTAATGTTACCGTCATATAAGCAGCAGAAAACCTTTGAAACATGTCTTGAATTGGCATTTTGCGCCACTATTGCCAGTGATATACTGAGATTTCAAACGACGGTTTATGTTATATTTAAGTATGACAGTCGTGTTGAGAGGTGGAACGAGGGCATGCATGTCGAGTTTGCGTGTGACACATAAACCCGATAAATTGGCCATGAGATGGTATTATTGCTATGGGAAACATATGCTTAACGGCTCGTGTGATCAATTCACGGCTTGGGGAAAAGGGATATTTACTCTACTGCGAGGGTAATTAAAAATTATAGATGCGTTGTAGGGCTCAATGTATATAATCAATGTCGTAATTATTAGTACTATTGTTGCCCTTGTTGTTGCTTGGTTGATGGCTTTTCCACAGTAAATGGCCCATTCCTAGGGATATAACATATGGGGGGACTAGGTAAAGCTGTGAAGTGAAATTCCTGTCTCGTGACCTTTATTGATACACTGAGCACATCTTCTTAAATATTTTAACACTGTAACACTCCTCACCGTTATCCGGTTTGACCGTTTACTGTTGGTGAGATGAAACAGATAACCTTTAACCAAACTGCTTTGGGTGTGGCTGTGGATGGACTGAGTTGGTTGGGAAA
>JAAAKM020000437.1:0-25103 GCA_010016025.2 Alatinidae sp. Z8VKAUB7J3 | reverse complement strand
CTGGGTCTTCTTGACGCCCATGCGGGACAGTTTGATGGCGAGGTCGTATCCCTGTTCCGGCGTTTCGGTTATCAGGCTGGGCAACCAGGTCATGGGTGTTTCCTTTCTTGGATATACATCGAGCACGTTTATATCGTGTACGATTTAAATAGAGAAGGATGACGTGCGCGTCAATTTTCTATTCAATCGGACTGTCGGCATATCGCCGCGACGGGGCGGCAATGGCTATCCGCATTGGGAACCTGAGACATGAAAGACCCACGCGAACCCTCGGACGCAGACCTCCCCAGCCGCGTTGAAGACCACATTTGCTTTGCCCTTTACTCAGCCGGCAATGCGATGAACCGGCGTTATAAGCCGATGCTGGATGCGATCGGGCTGACCTATCCGCAATACATCGCGCTGGTCGCGTTGTGGGAGCAGGATGGCGTTACGGTTGGCGCCTTGTGTGAACGCCTGATGATCGAGACGAATACCCTGACACCGATCCTCAAGCGCCTGGAAGGTCAGGGCCATATCGAACGGCGCCGGGGAACGGCGGACGAACGACAGGTGTTCGTGCATCTGACCGCCTCGGGCCGGGGGTTGAAGAATAAAGCGCCGAACATCACCCGCTGTATTGTAAATGGCACTGGGGTTCCCAAGGCACAGTTAGAGGAGCTCGTCCGTGTTATCGGCATGATGCGGGACAACTTGATCGGAGACAGGAACAAGGGGTAGACGACGAAACGCTTCCCCTATGATCCACCTGCGGGTAGTCTTTTTTATCGGATGATCAACGCGTTGTTGGTGATCGCATAGAACGGGAGCGCTTCGGCATGCATCAGGGGTACGGCACGCGCACATCCTGCACAAAATTGGTAATCGTCGTGTGTACTCTGTGTTTCGGCATGTATGGCTGTGTGACGTCTGCGTCACGAAGCGCGATCCAGGGTGATTTCTCCGCTGTTGCCGAGGATACGGCGGGCGCTAACTATGCGGAGCTGTCAGTGGCGGACCATTACAACGCCTGCGCCGCGTTGACATCCCTGCAGCGATACTCGGAACTGGATCAATGCATGCCGTCCTTGCGGGTCCGGGTGGCGACCGAGACTTTCGCGTTGAACCCCCTATACACCTACAACCAGGATCACACTGAACTGCTGTTAGATAGCCTGGAGGTGGAGAAACATCTGGCTCTAGGCGATCATGACGAAGCCTATCAATATGCCGTGTCCGCCTACGAGGCGTCCAAACGCGATCCGCGCTTGATCATGAATGCCGGGTTGTCTGCGATGACGTCTATTCTGACACTTGGCATGAATAACCCGAATGCGGATGATGGCTATTTCACGGTTCAGGGGAAGCTTTTTGCGAGAATCGAACCGGCTGGACATCTAGCTGTGGTCGAAGCGTTGCGCGGTAATGATGCGGAGGCCGAGAGATACCGGCAAGAGCTTCACGCGATTTATGACAACGCCAACAAATCCGAGCTCGATAACGCAGCCATCCTGAATACGGTTCGGCGATGGCTCGGGCAAAGCTATTTCGTAGCGGGTATGTATGACGAAGCATACCTGGCTTTTACCCGCGACGACCGATCAGGCTTGCAGCAACTATCGGATAACCTGTTCGGCGCGGTCCTTGTCGCCTACACGCCGGTTCTTGAACCGATGTCATTAGCAGTGTCGGGTGGAAGTTTTCACGACATTCACTTCCTGACCGAGTTTCCCTTAAAGGTGATGCTCTACCGGACGGCCTTCAAGTCGGGGCGCTTAGACGAAGCACGTGCGGGCTATGACACGTTGCTTGCTGAACCCCGTATCCGTGGTTTTGGCCATATGCATTTCTGGATTCTGTACGAACGCGGCCAGATAGCGCAGATGCAGGGCGATCATGCCGGCGCTCGGACTTTCTTTGAACGCGCCATTGCTGTGCTGGAAGGCCAGCGCGCAGAGCTGAAGCAGGAATCCTACAAGCTGGGTTTCGTTGGCGACAAGAACGACATCTATGTCGATATGGTGAGCCTACTGGTTGCGGCGGGAGATTTTGAGGAAGCATTCGAATATGCCGAGCGTGGCAAGGCGCGCGCCATGGTCGATATGTTGGCGACCCGTCAACAATTTGCCACCGACAACCCTGTCGCGATCGGGTTGCTCGCCGAACTGGACGATTTGGAACAGAGATCCGTGCAGCTTGCTTCTCTGGATGAAGGAGCCACACTGCGGCGCAGTGCGTCCTTTGAAGACACCCGCCGGACCCTACAGACCGAAGCGCCGGAGCTTGCGTCGCTGGTTTCCGTTACGAAAGTCGCGACATCGGATATTCAATCACGGCTTGGGGACGACGAGGTCCTGGTGGAATATTTCGGAACCGCGGATCAATTGTATGCGTTTGTTATATCCCCGAATAGCGTCGCGGCGGTCGCTTTTCCCAAGGGTAGATTAGCATCCGTCGTTACCCGGTTCCGGGCAGGTGTGCAGGATCATACGAGCGATGCATATCTACGCCCGGCGAAACAGCTTTATTCGCGGATTATCGCGCCAATTGAACATCTTCTGATCGGGCGTCGGCTGACGATTGTTCCACATGGTCCGCTACATTACACACCATTCGCGGCGCTTCACGATGGTGACGGGTTCTTGATCGACCGGTTTGAGTTGCGGTTGCTGCCTAGCGCGTCGGTTCTTCAGTACCTTGAAAAGGACACGGCTCCAACAAATCAGCTTCTCGCATTCGGGAATCCGGACCGCGGCAATCCGAACCAGGATTTACCGGGCGCGGAAGCGGAAACCCGAGCCATCGATCAGGGCTGGGAAGGATCGCGCATCTTGTTGCGGGAATATGCGTCTGAAGCGAGTTTCAAGAAGTTCGCCGGGGGCTTTCGCTACCTTCACCTTGCCTCTCATGGGTTGTTTGATCCAGACGCCCCACTGCAGTCGCGTGTACTGCTGTCTCCTGGTGACGGGGAGGATGGCGACCTGACCGTCGACGAGCTTTACGGGCTTCGGCTGACAGCGGATTTGGTCACCTTGAGCGCCTGTGACACGGGCCTGGGGAGCATCGAAAGTGGTGATGATGTCATTGGTTTGACACGCGGTTTCCTCTACGCAGGCGCACGGTCGGTTGTGGCAAGCCTTTGGCCGGTGTCGGATGAGGGTACCGCGTATCTGATGAAGCGATTCTATAGCAAACTGCAGGCAATGCCTAAATCGCGTGCGCTCCGTGAAGCCGTACTGGAAACTCGGAAGGCTTTCCCGCATCCGATATTCTGGGCGGCTTTCCAGTTGACGGGTACAGCCTAGGAGAACCGCTTTTCGCATTGATAGGGGGAGCGCCGGTGAGCCATTTGATTACCGAGGAACAGATATCCACCTATCAGCGGGATGGCGCGATCAGGCTGCGGAACCTGTTTGATGCGGCGTTCCTGGAAACCCTGGCCGAGGGGATCGAGGCGAACCTGAGGCAGCCGACCAGGCGATCCGCGAACCTTGTGGATGATCCGGCGGCGGGGGAGCATTTCTTCTTTGACGCATTGGTCCTTGGCGAAAACCCCGCGTACGACAAGTTGATACTGGAATCGCCAGCGGGCGAGGTCGTCGCGCAGTTGATGCGCTCTTCGAAGGCCGTACTGTTCTATATGACCGTCTTTATTCGCTCGCCGGGAACACGTACGCGTACGCCCTGGCATCAGGACCAGAAATCCTGGTCGGCGTCAGGTGATCAGGGTTGTAGCCTGTGGATGTCTTTGGATCCGGTGCCGCGTGATACGGCGCTGGAGTTTGTTGCCGGATCACACCGGTGGGAGACCGATTTCGAGCGACCGCCTTTTTTTCAGCAACTCTATGAGGCGGATGACAAATCCTCGGCGACCGCGTTCCCGGATATTGAGGCCGATCGGGAACAGTACGATATCCTGGCCTGGGATCTTGAGCCGGGTGATTGCCTCGTCTTCCATGGCATGACGACGCATGGCGGGTCCGGTAATCTTCCACCGGGACTGGGCCGCCGCTCGATCTCCATCCAATGGCTCGGCGACGACGCCCGTTTCCGCCTCTTGGAGGGGCGCGATGACCCGCATATCAGCGAGGAACTGCTGAAATTTGGCGTTAAACCCGGCGACCCGGTGATCAGCGACATGTGTCCGGTGGTTTGGCCGCGGGCATGCTGACCGGTACCCGTGGCGCTGCTTCCTTCATGCACCGGTATTCATGCACTTGCCCGGGATGCATCCCGCGAGGTTGTGGTCGTTGATGAAGGGGCGGTTCGGTAAAGCACCAGGTAACCAGCGAGTCCTGAAAGGATCGAGCCGGAGAGCACGCCCAAACGAACGGCCGAAGCTTGTTCGGGGGATGCGAAAGCCAGGTTGCCGATGAACAGGCTCATGGTGAACCCGATCCCGGCCAACAGTGCGACCCCCCAGATCTGCATCCAGCTCACGCCGTTTGGCAGCCGGCACAGGCCTGCCAGTACCGCCAGTAACGCGAAGCCCACGATGCCGATCTGCTTGCCGACGACCAGCCCAGCGGCAATTCCCGCCGACACAGGCTCCAATAGAGCAGTGGGCGAGAGTCCCGTTAGCGAAACCCCGGCATTGGCGAAGGCGAAGATCGGCATGATGCCGAAGGCAACCCACGGAACCAGCGCGTGTTCCAGGCGGAAGAGCGGTCCTTCGGTGTCCCCGCTCCGCCCGGCAATCGGGATACAGAACGCAACAACAACACCAGCCAGTGTCGCATGCACACCCGATTTCAGGACGGCGACCCACAACACGATCCCCAACAGAATATAAGGGGCAATCGATTTCACCCCCAGCCGGTTCATCAGGATGAGGGCCGCTGTCACGATCGCGCCCATGGTCAGCGCCAACGCGGAGAGGTCAGCCGTGTAGAACAAAGCGATGATCACGATCGCGCCCAAATCGTCGATAATCGCCACGGCCAAAAGAAAGACCTTCAGTGCCACCGGCACCCGTTTGCCGAGGAGAGCCAGGATCCCCAATGCGAAGGCGATATCTGTCGCTGCCGGGATCGCCCATCCGCGCAATGCCTCCGGATCGCCGACGTTGAATGTCACGTAGATCAGGGCCGGAACGATCATCCCGCCGACGGCAGCAATGATCGGCAGGCTTGCGGCACGCAGGTTGGACAGGTTGCCGCCGACAACCTCCCGTTTGATCTCCAACCCTACCAGCAGGAAAAAGATCGCCATCAGGAAATCGTTGATCCATAGCAACAACGGCTTGTCGATTCCATGTGGGCCGAACGCGACACTGATCCGTGTATCCAGCAGCGTGCGGAAACCGTCCACCAACATGCTGTTTGTCACGATCATGGCAGCGATGGCGGCCGACATCAGAACCAGTCCGGGCGCTGTGTCATGCCCGAGGCCACGGACCATAAGGTTGTATAGATTGCGAACCGGCACATTCCCCTCCAAAAATCGACAAACATATAGAAACAGGGATATAAATAGGTCGGACATTGCAAACATCAACAATGCACCCTAAGATTCTTCGGCAGATAGTCCGAAGCTGAAGATGATAGCGATTATGTTGTCCGCACCGCTTCTTACCGTCCATGAAGTCGCAGACCTGCTGCAGGTCAAGGAGGCGACTGTCCGTACTTGGATCAGGGATAACGATCTGCGCGCGATCAAGTTCGGCCGGGAATACCGTGTTGCCCGCAAGGATTTGGAAGCATTCTTGAATGCGCACGCGAACCGCCCGCCGGATTGGGCCACCGACCCTTCGAAGACAGCTTAGAAAAGTGCACCTACATCCAGGTTAGATTTTCAACCACGATTGGATCTGTCTGAGCAATTTCCCGGGTTCCTGCTCGTCTTTCCATTCACCATCGCACGTAAAGTCCGCATCCCGCCTTTGCCGAGTTATGATCGTCTCGTCTTGCGCGTATTTATGTATTGGGACTTCGGTCGCGAACGTATGGCGGCGCTGTTCGACGACTTCCTGCGTGCAGTCGACGTACAGCCGAACGATTGGAGCGTCGGTGAATGGGTAGTGGAACGCAAAGCATCCGGGGATGACGTACAGGCTGGGACTCGGAGACAGGAAATGGCTTCGTTCGATCCGACCCGCGCCGCCGGGGTGGATGCGCTGCCCGGTATTCCGCCAATCGATCACCGGGGTGTAGCAGGGATAGCCCGCTTCGACGCGTCGTAGATGTTCACGCAAAAGATCCCAATCGATCGATTTTGGATCCTGAACCCATTTGATGAAGTCGAGACCTAGCGGTGTGCTGTGGAAGTAGCGGTCCAACGGTACGTGGGTGACCTTTGGATTTAAGGCGCACATCTTGTCCGCGATCGTCGACTTGCCCGCTTTGGACAGGCCGGCGATCAGGACGACGGGAGTGTTTACACGATTGTCCTGAACCATTCCGCGCGCCGGGGATAGCCTTTAAGCGCCTGAACATACCATGCATCGGTGCCCTGTGCACTGCACGACGGACCAGGGCGGTATCGGGATTAGTCCGATTGGGGCGTCGCGCGGTGTGTCGGGGGGCGGATTGCTCGATCAGGCGCTTCATCCGCTCCGTGTCCGGCCCAAAAGCTGGTTTGTACCCTCGCCGTGGTTCCCGGGGATCGGGCCTGGATAGGCTGCCGCCAGGGACGGAAAGGTCTGGATGTCCTCGGCCGTGACGATCAGGTGGGAAATTTCTCCACTACATTGGCAAAACGGAAAACAACCCCTGAGAATCTTCATGAACTCACGGCCCGCATACGGCATTGCCGCGATGTGGTAGCTCGGCCGACGGCTGTCAATTACCTGGGTCAGCGCTCCGTAGTGTTCTTCTTTTTTCGACGGCGCCAGGGACTCATCCAGCGTTCGCCCCATCTTGTTCTCGGAGATCAGGCCGATATGTGTCTCGCCGATAATGGTCTGTTTGAAGCTGCCAATGTTGCCATCCTGACGTTTTAGAACGGCGACGTGCGGCAAAACCTTCGCTACCATTGCCGGCTCGAAGCTCGACCAGATTGGCGATTTCGGACACACCGCTTCGTCTCTGGGTAGTTCCAGGTAGTACTGATGCAGCAGATAACAGGCGGATGTTTCAGGAACATCCCCAATATCAAGCGCTATCACCGTACGCCCCCAGCCCCGTTGACATTTACCGAGCAGAAACCATACATACCAATAGGTATGTTTACAAACACAGCGTCAATTCATTGTGTTTCCTAGACTGGGGTGGATTTTTTCGATTTTAAATGCCTGATCTGATAAACTGAACCCGATTGCAACGGTCATCTAGAGATTTAGCGTGATGTCGAGGATGGAACTTCGGCATGAGGGTCACCCACATTTGCACGTGGCTTAATCGAACTGGTCTTAATGCGGGTATGAGACGATGCGCGGCAGCAAAACAAAGGACAAGTTGATCGCAACGGCGGCGGACCAGTTTCTGTCCATAGGCTATGCAAAAATGAGTGCCGGAACGATCCTGCGAGACAGCGGTGTCGGGCAAGGGAGTTACTATCATCACTTTTCCGGTAAGCGAGCACTCGCGGAGGCCGCTGTCGAGTATCTCAAATCGCAGATGATGGACTATGTCGACGAGATTTTTGCTCGCGATAAGCCGGAGATAGATCGTCTTCTGGACTATATCGAAACAGAGCGTGTGGCTCAGGACGGTTGTCCAATGGGCCGGCTTTCCTATGATGCATCGTTCCATGAAGATGCCATCCGGGAGATAGCGTGCAGTTACTTCGCCTTCCTTGAAGGTAGGATCATCGCGCTTTTGGAGGCATCCAAATCGAAACGGCAGATTAGGGGCGACGTCGACGTAGCGGCACATGCCAGGCTTGTCGTTACCACACTACAGGGAGGGTATGTGTTGGGCCGCGTAACCGGTGGCAATACTGTGATGTCCGGCGCGGTCTTGGCGCTGGCGGACACCCTCACTGCATTGAAACGTTGAAGCTCGAGCGATGACGTTGAACGATCCGGTGGTAGGCACCCTGCCAGAGCCTGGCCGCTTGGTTAATATGGATCGCTATCCCCTGAAAACACCCGACGGCCCGATCTATCGGAATGTTGTCGCACAGGCTCAGACGGACCTTGCGGAAACCGGCCTGCTGGCACTGCCGGGTTTCCTAAGTGACGAGGGTTTGCGCCGGTTCCTTGGGGAAGCGCAGGCGTTGTCGCCCAAGGCGTTCCATAGCGAAAAGATGGCAAATCCCTATCGCATCCAGGTAACCGACGACATGCCCGGGGATCATCCCGCCCGGATCGAGGGGCGGACGCGGAGGCATGGGGTCGCCTATCACGACATGCATGGCACGGGGATGGAGGCGCTGTTCCGATGGCCGCCGATACGTCGGTTTGTTGCCGATATTCTGGAACTGCCAGAACTTTACCTGCACGAAGATCCCAGCAATGCCATGGTGCTGCAATTCTACCGGCCCGGCGGCTGTCTGGCCTGGCATTTCGACCGGGCGCGGTTCTCGACCATCCTGCAATTGCAGAAAGCCGATGCGGGCGGCTATTTCGAAGCCGCGCCCGGCATCCGTTCCGCCGATGACGAAAACCATGCCGGTGTCCGGGGTATCCTGCTGGAGGAGGAAGCACCACAAATCCGCCGTCGATCGGAACCCGGGACCTTCGTTATCATTTTCGGCCAATATTGCATGCATCGCGTCACCGAAGTGATCGGCGGTCGCGATCGCATATCCCTGATCCTGTCCTACGAGGAACAACCCGGCCAGCGCCTGGACGCCAAGACCCGCAAGCTTTTCTTTGGTCCTGGCGCGCCGGACGACCCGGCCTAGCAGCGCTACTTCAATACTCGAAAACGAGCGCTCCCGAGGTGGGACGCCCGACCCTTATTGGGGGGCAATCGGGGCCGGGACGTCCCTTACGGCAACACGGTCACTCTACGGTGATGGTGATCACCGGCGAGACCACCGGTTTGCTGTGGGGGATGTGGTTGGCATCACCAAGAACCATCTGCAGGGTGTGCGTGCCGGCCGGCAGGTCGAGCGTCGTCTCCGTCTGCCCCTTGCCGAAGTGACGATGGTTGTCATCGGACGGAATGTTGTACTCGAGCTCATCGGCACCGTCCTCTCCTTCGCCGAGTGGTGGGCGATTGATGAACAAGTGGTGATGACCGGTATGCTCTTTCTCAACGCCGGCAGGCGCAACGCCCATGCCGGAAAGCCCGAAGATCACCTTCACGGGGCTGGAGACGGTGTCGCCGTCACTCAGGTTCACGAAGTACACCTTGGCGCCATCGGGGGACGGTGTTTCTCCCGCCAGGGCCGTGCCCGAAACCGTCATTGCGGCCATCGTTGCCGCCAGTAAAAAACCTTTCATATCTCCCTCCACTCTCCTTGTTCTGAAATGCCGCGTGAGGTGCGGTATCCAGGAAACACGCGAGGTGGCGGTTTTATTCGAATTTTCGAAGGGCTGTTTTCGGCACCCCCGCCAGCTAAGCTTTCACCCGGCTTACAATATGCCGTCGACCTCACGATCACGCCGGGCGACCAGGGAGTCGATCAACAGACGCAGCAGTTCGTGTCGCCGGTTCTGTTCGGGAAAATAAAGATAGAAGGGGGGGAGTTCTGCGACATAGGAATCCAATACCGTTTCCAGCGTGCCGGCAGCGAGGTCCTCTTGGATGACGGCACGGAGGGACCAGGCGATGCCGTGCCCGTCGCGGGACGCACGGGTTGCCATCTGAATGTTATCGAAGGTCAGTTTCGAGGGCGGATCGATGGTTTTCAGCTTATCGTCCTCGACATACTGCCAGTCGAATAGCCGATTGGAACTGGGCAGCCGGTAACGCACGCATTTATGTTTCAGCAGATCGCGGGGATGTTGCGGCCGCCCGTACTTGTCGAGATAGGAAGGCGCCGCCGAATAGGCGGGGGTCAAGGGTGGGGTGACGCGGACCGCGACCATGCCGGGTGTCAGTTTGTCTCCCAGGCGGATGCCGGCGTGGAATCCTTCCGTGACGATATCGACCAGCGCTTCCTGCATGGAGAATTCGAATCCCACATCCGGATAGGCGGTCTGGAAGTCGGCCAAGATCGGGGCGATGACGATCTTGAACATGCTGCGCGTCATCGTCAGCCGCAGCGTACCGGTCTTGGATTTGCCGATCTCACGGGTGCTTTCGATCGTGCCGGCGATCTGCTCGAAGGCCGGCGCGATCCCCGCCAGAAAGGTGCGGCCCGCTTCTGTCAATTCAATCGACCGTGTCGTGCGGACCATAAGGTCGACACCAAGACTGTTCTCCAGGGATTTCAACTGATGACTGACAGCCGGGGCGCCGATGCCCAGGGACTTGGCCGCCGCACGCAGGGAGCCTTCCTGCACAATCGCCAGGAATACATCGATACCCTTAATCGGTGAACGCCTCATTGTTTGAATTTATTAAGCAATTTGATGAAATTTCAATGTCTATCTAAATAATGTGCTGACGCTAGGATAGGCGTCGTTTGGAACCCATCCAACCGGGTGACGCGAGAGGCAGATCATGGCCCAACATGCGGAGGACAGACCCCAGCGGACCGCCCTGGGCGCTAGTATCATCCTGGCGTCTGTCCTTATCATGGCCTTTGCCGACGCGGTGGTAAAACTGGTCAGCACGGACATCACGCTATGGCAGGTCTTTGTCGCGCGTTCGTTGGTGGCGGTCCCGGTCTTGGTCGGCCTCATGCTGGTGACCGGCGTTGGTTTCAAATTGTACGCGCCCAAATGGGTGTTGGTGCGCAGCATTCTCCTGACGCTGACATGGATCGTCTTCTATACGTCGCTGTCCGTGCTCAGCCTGTCGGTGGCGGCTGTGGCCGTCTACACCAATCCCATCATGATTGCGCTGTTGTCCGCGGTACTGATCGGTGAACCGGTGAGGGGGCGGCAATGGAGTGGCGTATTCCTGGGCTTTCTGGGGGTGGTCGCGATCCTGCGGCCCGGTTCGGATGCCTTCTCGTGGTTTACATTATTGCCCCTGCTGGCAGCCGTTTTCTACGCGCTGGCTATGGTCCTGACCCGCAGCAAGTGCCAGGACGACGCGCCATTGACCATAACCCTGGTACATCAAGCCGCGTTCCTCGCGACAGGTTTGGTGGCCACGGTGCTGTTGGCGATCGTTGGTTTCAGTCCGGATACCCAGGCAGCCTTCCCGTTCCTGCTTGGGGATTGGGCACCCATGGGTGCGCGGGAATGGGGGTGGATGGCGTTACTCGGCGTGCTAGCCGCCGTTTACTTCGTCGGAGTGGCGCGCGCCTACCAAATCGCCGCGCCGTCGATCATCGCCACCTTCGATTACGGCTATCTGGTATCCGCCGCTCTGTGGGGGTTCATCTTCTTTATGGAGACACCCGACCGTTGGACCATCGGCGGGATGATCCTGATCACGGCCGCGGGCCTTCTGGTCGCGACACCTTCATCAAAGCAGTCCGATTGAGGAGAGATGGCGATGACTGACACGAAGTCGACAGCGACTGGTGGCTGCATGTGCGGCGCGGTGCGGTATGAGATATCCGGCGACCCGAGCCGCGTCCTTCACTGCCACTGCCATAGCTGTCGCGGCCATACCGGTGCTCCCATGGCGACCTTGGCCGTGTTCCGGGCGGATCAAGTCACCTTCAGCGGCCAGGACCGCAAGCCTTACAATTCCGCACCTGGGGTGGAACGCGCCTTCTGCGGTAACTGCGGAACATCACTGACCTGGGAAACCGAATTTGCAGGCGAGGGCCCACTCTGCGCCATCCATATCAGCAGCTTCGATAACCCTGACGTCCAGACCCCGACTGGCCACTCCTTCTATGTCGAACGGATTTCCTGGTTCGATGTCGCTGATAACCTGCCCAGGCATGAAGGGTTTGTCGCTGGTACGGAACCACTACAACACGGGCCGTCGATCGACGCGTGACGAACTGAGTCACGAAAACCGGCATTAAACATTTTCAGGCGATAACTATCGCACCGCCCGGTTCATGCCGCCGTCGGACAGGATGCTTTGGCCGTTTATATAGCGCGCGCCTTCGGAGGCGAGGAAGACGCAGGCCTTGCCGATTTCCTCGAAGCTTGCGGGCCGTTGTGCGGGGATGGATTGCCGCGCGAATTCCGACAGATTCACGTTCTCGCAGAAGCCGGGCAGCAGATTGTTCATGCTGATATTGTGACGGGCGTATCGATCGCCATAGAGCTTCGAGAAACTGTGCAGCGCGGCGCGCAGCATGCTCATCGGATAGGGCGCGCGTGGCTCGATCGTGTTCATCGAGGATATGTTCACGAAAGCCCCTCCGCCCTGTTCGATCATGATTGGGGTGACAATGCGAGCCAGCTTCACAACGTTCAGCACGTACATATCCAGGCTTTCGTGCCACAGGCTGTCCGGCAGCTCTAGCAATGGACCTTCGAAATCGGGATCGAAACCGACCGTCTTGATCGCCTCCGGTACGGTGCCGCCATGGCCCATGTTGCTGACCACCGCGTCAATGCGTCCATAGGTTTCCATGGTTTCGTCGACCATGGCCTGCAGATCATCGGTATCAAGCACCGATCCGGCGCGGCCGATTCCGCCGAGTTCCTTTGCGAGTTCGATGCTGCGGTTTGAGGGCGACATGAGCGAGACCTTGTATCCGGCCTTCGCCATTTCCCGGGCGCAGCCGGCGCCGATTCCCTGACCCGTGCCGGTCATGATGGCGACCTTGATTTCGGACATAGTGTGCCTCCAGTTTTCATGGTGTGAGAAAAATCAATATCAGTGTTTAAAGTAAGTGCGGTATCTGTCAGGATAAATGGAGTTTTTCAGATATAGATATCAGGAAAAATCATAACTATGACACCCCTTCGACATCTCCGTGCGTTACAGGCCTTCGACGTCGCCGCAACGCATGAAAACCTCAGCCACGCGGCTGATGCTCTCGGGGTAACCCACGGCGCGGTAAGTCGGCAGATCAAGTTACTGGAGCAGGATTTGGGGGTGACTCTGCTCCACCGCCGGCCCAATGGTGTCGAGAAAACTGCCGCCGGGGATCAGCTTCACCTGGCGACGAACCAGGCATTTGCTGTCTTGGGTAGCGGTGTGCGCGCCGTCCGGCGGAGACGCGACAAAAGGTCGATCACCATTTCACTGTCCGCGTCATTGGCAACGAAATGGCTGGTGCCGCGCCTGCCTGACTTTCGGGCGCAGCATCCGGGGATTGCGATGTTCCTGGACACAAACGATGCCGTAATCGATTTCGACGACAGCGATGTCGATGTCGCGCTGCGTTATGGCACCCCGAGCTGGGGCGGCCTGTATCATAAGTTGCTGATTGATGAAGAGCTGGTGGTGGTTGGCTCACCATCCCTGATCGCCGGTCAGACGCGACCGATGCCGTCGAAAGCGATAGCGGCGTTGCCCCTGCTTCACGATCACTTCGATCCGGCGTGGAATCGATGGGCGGAGGCTGTGGGGCTCGACCCATCAAGTATCGGTCCACAGGAATCGAGGTTTCGGGACTCCACGGTATTGATCGCGGCAGCGATTGACGGCCAAGGGGCGGCCCTGGCGCGGCGGCTACTGGTCCAGGACGACTTGGAGGCTGGGCGGCTCGTTCAGCTGGACAGCACCAGGATTTCGGTCGAGCGAGCGCTCCACTTCGTTTGCCGATCCGGTGACCAGGATCAGGTCGGCATCCGGTCACTGAAGCACTGGCTGTTTTCATTGCGCCACGCTTATGCCGAGTGACTTGATTGGCTGATGCCTTTTTGTACGCTGTGCTTAACGGCCCAAAGTATCCTGTCAATTTCCCGTCCGTTGTCGGCGAGCGGGAGCTTGATGGTATGAACTGTCAGGTAAAGACGGTTCTGCCAGTACATCGGGCCGGTGCTGGTCATTATTGTGCCGTTCGCGGCAATTTCGGCGATATGATCGAAATCGTACGATTCGAAAAAACCTGGTTCGGCTTCGCTCATGCGTTTGCCCGTCATCTCGCACCCAAACAGATTGACGAGCTCCGTGCCCCAGAGCCGAAAGCGCACATCACCACCTTCGGATATCTTGTCGCCTACTGACAGATGACCATGCCATCCGACGAAATCTTCAAAAGCAAAGTCGCGCCACGCGGGCAGCGCGTCGTTCACACACCTTGATTTCCAAAGGGATGCTATGTTTTCGAATTGTCCGAATCTCGAAGCGGGTTCGTTACGGTCAAAGGTCTCGTAGGTCCATCCGCTGTCGGGGTGAAATTCCCGCACGCCACATTCCTTCACAACGGAGCGGTGGTGGAGATTTAAATCCAGAACTCGCCCAAGACCCCACGCCTTATCTAACCCGCACGCTCATCGCGCCGCAAGCTATGTGATGGAATGGGTCGAACGTTCGCCGCGATATGGACTGTCTGGGAACATGTCCGGTCAACGACACGGGAGCCGCACTTTTTTTTAGCCGGCTTCACCTCACACGCAGCGCGGTGCTTAACGCTGGTTGGCTTCGGACAAGGCTTGGAGAATACGATCTGCATCCGCGGTGGGTAGCGATGCGCCAGGAGCCAGATCGAGAGAAAGAGCCACCTCATCGAAGACGCAGTATTCCTCGCAGACGGCATATTGCAGATGCAGCCGGACAGTCGCCGGCTCTCCCGGGCCCATGGCCTCAGTTTCCAGGGGCAGGATGACGGCATCCTTGTAACCTAGCACGTTAATCGGCGGGTCGAGGCTGTAGGTATATTCCGTGGGCTTTGGCCAGTGCACCGTAACCGCGTCCGTGTTCGCCGACCGCGCCCAATCGAAACGTGGCGCGATCCCGTATTCGCCCGGCGTTTCATGATAGAACATCCATCCTGGCGCCAGCCGTATGTCCAGCGCGGCGGCAATCATTCCATCTTCGCCAAGGGTGCTCGACGCCGAGATCAGTCGCAGATCGATAAATTCCCGTTGGACCCAATCACCAGCTTGAGCGGGGCCGCCGAGGGCGGTGATCGCGGCGAACAGCAATCCACCGCACAGTCCCCTAATGCTTCCGGATATTCCCAACATCGAGAATGCTGAACGACCGTTTTGAAGGATGCGCATCTTCCGGCCCGGTCCGATGACTCAAGCGCTCAGTTTCTTTGCGACCAAGGATTTGATCAGCGGCTGGGCTCGGCCGGTCCAGCTCCGTTCATTGGAGATGATCTCGCCATCCAACAGAACGATCCAACGCGGCGCGCCGCTTCGGGCAACGGTTGCCTTCAAAAGCCACTTCAAATCATCGGGCCAGACATAACTGGACGTGGTCGATCGGAAGCTCGCGAATTCCAGCTCCCGATAGGTGACATGCTGGTATTCCGGGGAGGCGACCCATTTGGGGTAATGGACGTTCTTGAAAACCCGGCAGGGCGGGCAATCACTGGCGCCGATATAGACGATTTCAATGTCGGATGTTCCGGTGACGACGTAGGTGCTTTCCGACACGGTATGGCGTTGGGGGAATTTCGATCCGGCACCCGACGATGTCGATGCGGACACAGATCCAGATTGGCCGGTGCTACCCTGCGTTCCGGCGGTTTGGCAACCTGCCAAGACCAGGATCACGAAAACGTAGAAGAAACTTTTCATATTCCCCTCGCATCGAACGACGAACCAAGGACCAATACATGACCTGGCGAGAGGGTGCCAAGTGACGTGATCGTGAGCATCAGGATCCTATTCCGTGGTAGCCCCCAGTTCTTCCAATAGCGCATCGGTCGTCACCTGGCGGCAGTAACCCTTGATCGTTCGAAGTGAATTGTCGTGACGATCCTGGCTCAAAGTGGCGCAGGCGTCCGTCACCTGGGTGACAAGATACCCCAAGTCGCAGGCATCCCGGATGGCACTTTCGACGCAGTGGTCGGTCCTGAGCCCGCAAATCGCGAGCTGCTTTATGCCGATATTGCGCAGGATGTAATCGATATGGGTAGAGACGAAGACGGAAGAGGACGACTTCGGCAGCACGATCTCGTCCTCGCCGGGCGTTAGCTCATCGACGACCCGACCATCCCAAGAACCCTTCGGAACGTTAAAACCCGTGATCTTGTAATCCAGGCTGCGATCCCTTCCGTCCTTGGTCAGGCTTTCGATCGTTGTGTAGATGACCTCGACACCCGTCTCCCGACTGGCGGCAACTAGGCGCGCGATGTTCGGAATCGTGGTGGTGCTCAGGCGGTCAAAGTAATCGGCGTAGTCACGTGCGATCTCCGCATCCGACAGATGCTTGAATTCCCCGCCATCGCGCCGGGCGCACAGGTTCTGTACATCCACGATCAGCAGCGCCGACTGTTCGGGGACCAAGGGGACCTCGCGCGTCAACTTCATGACGCAGGCGCTCCTTCTCCGAATATCGTCTTGCGGTCCGCATCACTGATCCGGATCCCAGGTTCAAGTTCGTAAGTCAGGACCAGCGACGTGCGGGGGTGCCCCTCTCCAACCGGCGTGACACGGTGAAAGGTATGGCGGCCGCGAGTGAGGGTGAAGGAGCCGGCTTTGACATGATACCGTTCAACCCGGTCTGAACGGCCGTGCAGGACGTCCAGGACCTGGTCGTAGTTCTGCTCGTCCTCGGTACGCAGGTCCGGGACGCATTCGAACACGCCTCCCTCGTCGGGCTCACCCAGATTGATGATGCTGGTGAAGAGGGTGCGGTCGAAATGCCAGCCGACCTCGCAGCCCGTCCTGTACATCTGGACGATAAGAGCGTTGCACGGGTCCTCGTGCAGATAAATCCGGTCCTGGCCCAGGATCGCGGCGACGAACGACCGCAGCGGCTCCCAATGGTACAGCGTGTCCATCTGCGTATTCAGCAGTTTGTCGCGCCCCATCATGTAGGATTTGGAAGTCAGGACCGCCATCGGCAACGGACCTTCGAACACATTGAAATATGAGCTGGGGCCGTGGTCGCTGTAATGCGCCTGGGGCATGCGTGTTTCGATCTCGGCGTTGAAGGTATCGATTCCCTCCTGGGTCAGGAAATCCTCAAGCACAATGAAGCCGGATTCCGCCAACCGCCGCCGCCAATGATCCACCAGTTCCCGGCAGGCGCTGCTTTCAGGCTGGTCAATTGGATAGTCGGACAGGTTGATGAAACCAGTGTTCACGTCGTGGCCTCGAATGAAATCTCGGTTGGGGGTGTACGGGCACTCTACGATGAACGACTGGAGATGTCCCTTGCTTGTTTCGCGCACGGTCGAGAATGACAGCATAAGACTGTTCGGTATGATGCGCGGCGGGATGCGATTTCCGTGTTGGAGGATGCATGAGTAACGAACATCGATATCAGGCTGAACTTTGCTGGACTGCCGGACCCGAGGGCGGGACGCGGTCTTATCGATCCTTTCATCGGCATCACCTAGCGCGGATCGACGGAAAGGAAGAGATCAGGCTATCCGCGGATCCGACATTTCGCGGGGATGCCGATATCCTGAACCCGGAGGACTGCCTGCTGCTGGCACTGTCGAGCTGCCATCTGCTGACATACCTGTCCCTCGCCGCCCGAAACGGGGTCGAGGTTCTTTCCTATCGGGATGCCGCGGAGGGAACCATGGTCTTGGAAGGAAGCGGGGGACACTTCACCGAGGTGGTGCTGCGTCCGACAGCGGCCATAACAGCAGCGTCGGACCCGCAGCTTGCGATGCGCCTTCATCATCAGGCCGGTAAGGACTGTATGATCGCAAGCTCGATGAATTTTCCGGTTCGGCATGAGCCGGTTATCGAGGTCCAGGGCAACCCCGGATAACTGGGTGGAATTAACGTTGCGCCGGCTGGTGTTCCGCGAATGCCTCGGGCACCCATGCCCATATTCTTAGGCCGGGTGCCCGAGAAAGGGATCCGATCAGCCGAACCACCAACGTTCGATCGCCCGGTTTCCGTCCAGCGCCCAGTTTCCTGACAACTGCTCGTCATGCTTGACGGTGGTGCGGTGAGCATAAACGTAGTTCCGGAAGAACGGTACGATCGTGCCGCCTTCGTCGCGCATGATGGACTGCATCTCATAGTAAAGCTCCGCGCGCTTGGCTTCGTCCAGTTCGGCGCGCGCTGCGAGCAGCAACTCGTTGAATCTCGGATGCTTGAAGTGCGTCTCGTTCCATGCCGCGTCGGCCGCATACGCTAAGGAGAACATCACATCGGGAGTCGGCCGTTGCCCCCATGACACAAGGCTGAACGGCTTGACCAGCCAAACATTCGACCAGTAGCCATCATTAGGTTCGCGAACCACGTTGATTTCGATTCCGGCGGCTTTCGCCGTTTCCTTATAGAGAACTGCGAGATCAACACCCCCTGGGAGCGGGACCTCGGAGGCCGAGAAGTCGACCGATAGTCCCTCCGCACCCGCTTGTTTCAGATGCCACTTCGCCTTTTCCGGGTCGTAAGTACGTTGCTCGAGACCCGCCGCGTGATAGGGAAGAACCTCACTAATTGGATGGTCGTTCCCCAAGGTGCCGTGCCCATTCAGGATTTTGTCGAGGGATTGTTCCCTGTCCATGGCGAGCTTCAGAGCCATCCGCACATGGTTATTGTCGAACGGTGGCACATCGACATGCATGGCCATGGTGATATGAGTGCCACTGGCCACTTCGACGACTTCGATATCGGGATTCCGCCCGAGAAGATGCGCGGTCTTGAGGTCCAACTCAATAATCGCATCGAAATCGTTGGTGGTCAGGGCCGTCTGCCGAGCGTTCACATCCGGCACGACCAGCATTTCGACGGAATCGAAATGGGCCCGGCCTTCTTTCCAATAGTTGGGGTTACGTTTCATCGAGGTCCGCACACCTGCGTTGAAATCCTCGAGAATATACCCACCCGTGCCTTCGCCCTTTTCCCATAGCGCGCCACCTTCCCCATCGGACGGAAGCATGGTCAGGTGATAGTCGGAGAGGACATACGGGAAGTCCGCCGATCCGGTGCTCAACGTTATCGTAACCGCATGTTTTCCATCAGCCTTGATGTCGGTGACGGTTTCCAGAAGCGCCTTCGCCGCTGATTGTGTGTCAGGACCGCGATGTAGATTTAGCGTGTCGACAACATCTTGGGCGGTAAAGGACTTGCCATCATGGAACTCAACGCCTTTACGCAGGTTGAAATGCCATACCGTTGCATCGTCGGAGGCTTCCCATGATTCCGCCAATTCCGGACCGATTACGTTGTCCGGTGTGATTTCGGTCAAGTAGTTGCGATGCGCATGCGACATGGCGATTTCAAATTGACCTTGGTAGAGCGCCGGGTTGAGTGTGTCCGTCGTGTTGCCGTCGTCCGAACCGACCCGAAAATGCCCACCCTTCTTTGGTTCGGCAGCGCTAACCTTCTTGGCCCAAAGCGCGCTCGCGGCTGACACAGTCAGGCCACAGGCCAAGGCACCTTCCATGAACTGCCGGCGATCAACAGTCCCTGCTTTCGCACTCGCTAAAATTCTGTCCAAACGGTTACTGTTTTGGCTATCAGACATTTTTCATCCCCACTCGTTTCATCGTTGTGGCCATCACCGGCTCATTCTTGTTCTTTGCCAATGTTTGCCATGTTTGCGCTGTTCTCAGGTTTACCGCGCGCTTCGAGGCTACCTTACAAGACATTGCCCTAAGGATTGGAAAAAAAGTAGCATCAGCTAATTATGCTTGTCACACAAACAATTAACCAACAAGCAACGATCAATTCTCACCCGGCAAGACTCAACTGCGCTGAGAGAAGACGACAAGGTAGCGAACCACTGGCGACAGGAGTTCCTCCAATCCGCGACCAGCCATCGTGTCATAGCTAAGTGAATCTCCGGTTTCGAGATGGTACGTGCGGTCGCCACAGCGAAAGATCATCTCACCCTCGACGACGTAGATGAACTCGCAGCCATCGTCGTGCGACATGGCTTTGTGTTTCTCCTGATCCGAAGACGCCAAGGTGATCATGTATGGCTCAAATCGCACACCCTGTTGTTTGTGAAAGCCAAGCGATTGAAAGTTATGTGCGAAATCCGCGCTAAGCCGTCTTGATGCGAGGCCTTTGCCGGCTTTTACATGGGTGACGTCGGCATGCTTGGCGGTGTCCCGAAACAGATTAACTACGGGTACGCTTAGTGCTTCGCCTAGTGCGTTCAGCGTTGAAAGCGACGGCGAGACCCGACCGCTTTCGATGCGTGAGATCATGGCTTCGGATATTCCAGCCTTTTTCCCCAAAGCACGGATTGTTAGCGATTGTTGCTGACGTAATGCCTTGAGCGTCAGCCCAACCGTTTGATCGATGGACAGCTTATGAGCGGGGGACCGGGTGCTCTCTTTGGATTTGGGACCGGCATCCCCCATTTCTTCGCTCCCGTCGGGCTTATCGACAATGATAGAGTTTGACTGTCGTGCAAAAACTTGCACACTGCGCAAATATTTGTATGCATAAATATGGCCGCTCGACCGCCGACTTCAGGATAGGTGCTATGACCGCGTGGATCAAAATGATTTCCGACGATGACGCTAGCAACGCGTTAAAGGCGGCGCTGGAAGTCGTGCGAGCTCCTTCCGGGGACGTTGGAAATGTGATGCGCGTACATTCATTGCGTCCTGAATCCATGATTGGCCACCACATGATCTACATGGCTGCGCTGCACAGCGCGGACAACCGACTGCCTGACTGGCTGTTGGAGGTGCTGGCCTCCTACGTATCAATACTGAATGGCTGCGAATACAGCCTGACCAACCATTTTGCCAATGCACGGCACCTCATCGCGGACGAAACAAGGGCCGACGAGATTTTGACAGCATTAAAGGAGGGCTCGTTGGAAGGAGCCTTTGAAGGGTCGGCGCTGGCCAGCTTGCGATATGCCGCCAAACTTACGCAAACGCCGGGCGAGATTGAAGAGGCGGATATTTCGGCGCTTCGAGATGCCGGATTCGACGACGGTGAGATTTTAGAGATCAACCAGGTTTGCTGTTACTTCAACTACGTCAACCGGGTGCTGAATGGCCTGGGTGTGACCCTGCAAGGGGACATCATCGGATACTATGCCGGGGCTGGTAGTGTCGATCAGGAAGGGGAAGTCTAGATGGGATATGCGCACGCACTTTCGGTCAGCAGTAATCAAATCCCGGTAATAGATATTGGTCCGTTGCGGGATAACGGTGATCCGCTCCGGGTCGCGAAAGCAATTCACGAGGCTAGCTGTAGTTATGGTTTCCTCTATGTCTCAAATCACGGAATTCCGGACCGTATGATTTCTACAGCCCGAGCCGCCGGGCTCGATTTCTTCCATCTTTCAGAGGAAGAAAAACTCAAGGTTCAAATCAACTCGAGCCATCGAGGCTACCTGAAAGTTGGCGACGCAAAAATGGATACAGGGCAAAAGCCAGACCTCAAGGAGAGTTTCGTGTGGGGGCACGAACTGCCGGCTGGGTCCACCGGAGACCATCCGTTGCGAAGCGCCAATCAATGGCCTGAGGGGTTGCCCGGTCTCAGGGCGGCTGTTTATCCATATTTCAACGCGGCGCACGACGTCGCGCGGGACCTTTTGAGAGCCTTTGCCTTGGGGTTGGCGCTACCGGAAGATAGTTTCCTTACGGGCGTTAGTAAGCCGATGTCGCGCGCGTCGATTACCTACTACCCGCCCCAACCTTCCTCCATGGGGCAGGACCAGTTCGGGGTTGCGCCGCACACGGATTTTGGCGTTCTGACGGTTCTTTGCCAGGATGACGTTGGTGGGTTGCAGGTCGAGACGCTGGATGGCGAGTGGATTAACGCTCCACCCATTCCCGGAACTCTGGTCGTGAATGTCGGAGACCTTTTGGCGCGCTGGACCAATGATCTTTATCGCTCTACACCGCATCGGGTTATCAATTCATCGGGGCGCGAACGGCTGTCGCTGGTCGTGGCATACGACCCTGACCACGATACCATGATTGATCCGAACATCGTGGGTGGACAGTCAAACCGCTCATCCTACGAGCCTATTAGCTGCGGTGATTATCTGATGTGGCGCATGAAGAAGTCGTTTAGCTATAAGCAGTGACCGTACCACCGAAGCTGTTAACACACCTGTATGAATTGTCCGGCAGGCTAAACCTTCACCAGAAAACAGCATGTTACCATGGGGTGGTCGGCGTTCCCGTCTGGTGTTTTTGTAAGACCAACTAACCGGCGGCGCGATGTTTGGCCTGCTGGCTGAAGAAAGACGCCTCTTTCGGATATTCGGGGATTGCCATCTCGAACGCGGTCGAGCGGATTCTGCCGGTGTACTGGCCGCGCACGACTTCGCCCTCGTAACGGCTGGGGATGTGGTTGGGGATCAGCGGGGCAGCATCCTCAGCGGCGTACTCGACGATGTACAGGGTCCGGGGCGTATCGGCGCTGTTGGCGACGGACCCGTGCAGCAGTCGCGTGTGCATGATGCACGCCGTGCCCGCCGGGCCTGTGCAGCGAATGGATTTCGCCATCATCTCATCGGCGATGTCGTCGGCGATGGCGCCGGTAAAGACACCACCGTGCCAATGTTCGTACAGCGGCCCTCGATGCGTGCCCGGTACGACTTCCAGCGGGCCGTTCTCGTCCGTCACGTCATCCAGGAAGATCAGGACGGCCGCCAGATTATCGTTCGTATGCGGTTCGAACAGGAAGTCCTGGTGATACTTCACCTCGGTCGCCGCGCCGGGAAGCTTGGAATTCACCTTCGCATTGTTGAACTTGATGTTCGGCCCGTACAGTCCGGTCAGCGCGTCGAGCGCCCGGTTATCCCGCATCACGTCCAGATAGGCGTCCGAAACATCCTGCGGCGAGGATACCCGGCGGAGGGCGGGCGACGCGTTGCTATGGCCGGGTTCTACATCGAAACGCGGTCTGCCATCGATCGTCTCGCCATAGGCTGACGCGTGGCCACGGCTTTCGTCGACCCAATTGGAGAAAACGCCTCTAAGCGCGGAAAGCTGCGCCGGCGAGATTGCATCCCTTACAATCAGGTATCCATTGTCATGGAAGAACGTGATGTCGTCATCGATCGGTTTCATTTCGGCTCTCCCCAAAACCGGTTAACCGGAACACGGGTAGGCACGAAACACTGGAATCAAAGCGCGGGCAAGAGCTAAGAATGGCTCCCGACGTCAAACCCCCAACGCTGTCGGTCCTGTCTCCAACATCAGGTTAACATTCAGCGTGATAGCCAGTATGATTGCGGCGATGGCAACCCGAAACGTGCCCACTCGGCGCAGCAGCCGTTTGATATCTTTATGCAGCAGCAAAGTCGGCTAGATTGGTCCACCTAGGTTGACCCACTCCTTCATAGCCTCGAGCAGTTCCGACGTTGGATAATCCTTAATATCTTCCTCGGAAAATCCTGCCTCAATCTGTCGTTCAAAATTCCACTCTTGAAAATCAATGTACGCGCCTGTGATTTTGGCGCTGCCAACGAGATGAATATTCGCTTCACTGGAAAGCCAATTCCGGACCTTTCGCATGGCGACGTCAAATTGCCCTCCATGAGCTTCTATGTCGCAACCTGCGAGGTCAGAGAGGGCTGCTTGATATCTGTATTTCTCTTCCTCGAGAATTAGGATTTTCTTTTGTCTGCCGGCGCCATTACTGAACTGCCGAAAACCATAGTCCACACCTAACTCGAACGGCATATTCAGCCGATAAAATTCGCCAATATTTGTTGAGCGGCAGCGGCTTAAATCGTGAATAGAGTACTTGGAGTTCTCGATGAGTGCGCGAATTCGGTCTAGGCGAATATCTGCTCCGTCGATCCTTTCCGATGCTAACCGTGGAGTAAATCCTAAGTACACTAAACAGAACAATATCGCCTGAAGGAGGTAAGCATACTCCCTGTCAAATGGACAGTTTATGAATACCGAATGTTCGAAGTCATTTTCCGGCAAGATTTAACCCTTTGGCGGGTAAGGATCATTGCCATAGGAATCTCGCGATCGAATCCTGCCGTCTCGCCCATGTATGTAGAGTTCGGTTTTTTGATTTCGCGCAATCTCTCGAGCTTTATCAACAGCTTCTTTTTGCGTTGAATAAGTTCCGGTAGCACGTGAAGCGCCAGCCCGTCGGACGGCCCATTTTCCATCGTTTGGGACGACATGCTGACCTTTCTTGGACATCTTCCACTGACCTTATCGCTGGTTAATTGCCTAAGCTATAACATAAGGTGATTTGCGTAGATACGCTACCTATATTCGTTTTCCTAAATACTTTTCAGATCACCTTATAGTAGTCTTTGAGAGATTGGGGCATTTACAAAAGTTCACTTAATGTTAGTTGCTAAGATCAGTAGTACTTGGTTTAGAAGTTGCCTTCTCAAAGGGCGCCCAACGCTGTTGGTCCTGTCTCCAACATCAGGTCTATCCCCAACCCGATCGCCAGGATGGCGGCAATGGCGGTGATGCCGGTATGCAGCCATTTGGCGTGTCGTTCCGCGGCGCCGAGTGGCCAGGCAGCGACAAAGGACAGGCACGCCATCCCCAAGACCGACCCGAGGCCGAACAGTCCAACATAGCCGACTGCCGTCCACGCGTCGCCGGTGGCGGCGATTGCCAGCGCCAGAAGGCCTGCCGATCCTGCCGCGCCGTGCACCAACCCGACCGCGAATGCCCGGAAAGGCAGGCGGGCGGGGTGCCTGTGATCATGGGGGTCGTCGCGGTGGGGCGTGGTCGCGCCGGCATGGCTGTGGGCGTGCAGGTGCGGGCGGTTGTCATCATGGCTGTGAACGTGGAAATGCACCCGTTGCTTCCGCATCCGTCGGACGACATCTAGTCCTAAAAGAATCAGCATCACGCCAACACCGAATTCCAATGCGGCGGCCACGCGATCGGTCAGGGTCAGGCCCAGTGCAATCACGGCGGCGCAGATGGCGAACAGGGTCGTCGTGTGGCCCAGGCCCCAGGCGACCCCCCGGAACACGAGTCCCCGTTTGTGCCCCTTGCGGCCCGCGCCCTTGCCGGATACGGCCATGGCCCCCACCGCGGCCAGATGATCCGCTTCAAGGGCGTGCTGCATCCCGACCAGGAACCCGATGGCCAGAAATCCTTCCATGAACCACTCCGTACGATGGCGTGAAATGTCCGACCCGCCCCATGCCGGATCAGGGTCGGGAAAGCAATCGATTCCGATCAACTAGAGCAAATTCATCCCAACCAGAGTCGATAATTGGTTCCCTTTTTGTGCGAACAGTGATTCGGTTCTTCTGGCT
>JAAAKM020000435.1:8198-23714 GCA_010016025.2 Alatinidae sp. Z8VKAUB7J3 | reverse complement strand
GACCCTCACCCGCCCCCCCCCCCCCCCCACACACACACACACAACACAGACTTGCCCTATACAATCTGTTTGCGATTGCCCTGGAGTCTTCAAAGTCCTGACTAACCATGAAAGTCATGCGTATTTTCACTACAAATAACGTATAATTTTTAGTTTAGCGTAGCCAGCTCTTTGTTAATTGTATCAAACGAAATATACAATCTTTAACCATTCGCCCCTTCCTACCAATATCTATCAAATGATATTTTTCCCCCACGATACTTTATTCGTAAAATCAATGGCTTTGAAAGCTAACCCTACCAGGCGACTTGTGTCTTGTGTCTTAAGCAGTTGTGCGTTCACGGCTAAACTTCTCGTGCGGTTTCCCAAAACAGGAAAACAAAGTTTGGTCAGAGTCATGCAGCGGTAGTACCCAACAGAAAATAGTAAACAAACTAGGAAGGTATTTGCTGTCGCTCTCTTTTTCCTGTTTATAATAAATGTCAGTAAATTGACGTGCACGTGTCTATCCTGGGAAAGCAAAAGCCGCTAATTACACGCCATCTTGGTTATAACCAAATCCCGTTGTTACCCTGTTGCTAAGTTCATAAAATTTGCACTTTGATCAGAATCCTCCAAAGTTGGCAACCAGAGGATAACAGTAAACAAAATAGGAAGGCTTTCCTGTTGCTGCCCTCCTTACACTTGTAAAGTAGATCTGTAAATTCACATACACGTGTGTATCATCGGTAAAGTCAATTTCTCTGCCATATTGGTTATAAGCAAATCCCGTTACTATAACTGGAAGGCTTTTACTGTTGCTCCCCTCCTTTTACTTGTAATGTAAATCTGTAAATACATACAAGTGCCTATCCTCGGGCAAAGTCAAGTTGCCAATTATCCGCCATCTTGGTTATAAGCAAATCCCGTTACTAGCCGGTTACTAAGTTCATCAAATTTGACCTTTAAACAAACCCATGCAAACCTAGCAACCAGTACAAAGTAGTAAACAGAATACGAAGACTTTTGCTGTCGCTCTCCTTCCATCAGTTCAAAAGATCAGAAAATTCCTGTGCATATAAATCCAGGACGATTAATAGGGTAAGGCGGGGCTTTAAATTCGTTTAGCCTTAGAAGGCTGGCTTTCCAAGAAAGGAAGTACTGTATATCTTGTTAACAGAGAAAACTAGGTAACACTCTGATCGTGAGCTTTGGGCATATTCACAGATGATTCCAGTCATGATATCTGCTTGCTTTTAACGAGTTGACTTCTACTTTACGTTCTTTTCCTTTTGACGCTGTTCCCCATCGTCGGCGATGACATAAATGATCGTACAATCCTTGAACGTTTCATAAATGACAAGCCCTACAACCTCTACTTGCATTCGGTGCGTTCGTTGCTTTCTACAACCGCGAGTACAAGGTTTACAGTCAGCTCATATTTTACTGAACAAGCAACGACTTGTGCTTATGCAGTTCATTAACAGTAACGTGATCTACAATGGATTTCTATAATTTGATTGTTTTCTCTCCAATATGGCCAAGATATGGGACTTCAGGAGACTCGTTTTTACATTCTAAATACTATAACACGCATTCCTTCAACAGATTACCACAAACAATAGCACGAGTAATAAATTGTGGTAGACAATGGATCTAAAGAATCCTAAATCTGCAACATAAATACCACCTTCGATACTCAAAGTATAAAAACGGGTACTCATTTTGCACCCATGGTGTCCGATAATTGATCCTTAGTTTACTATAATATCTCTGAATCACGGGGAATGCCAATAAACTAAAGCTACAGTTTCCACTTTGATCCTGAAGCCTATTGGAAGGAGGCTACATCAAACTCAAGCACTTACAGTAAAGGTAGTCACGTCATCGGCTCAGGTCGTATGGGATGTGACATGGTAGAGTATCACATGTTCTGAGAAACGGAATGGTAGTGTAGGGTGGCCAGTGCCCTTCCTCGAGGCCCTCTATCCTTCCCCAGCTAATGCAAGGTACCCATTTTCCTGCTGGGTTCGCAGTAGGGAGTTTTCAGATTGACGACAGAGCAAAGGCTCGAACCATCAGCCTTCAGGTTGCTAGACCACCTCTCTACAGAGTGAGCTAACTCGCCTCTCAGGGTATAAACCAAAAACGCGAAGAGCAACATCATGTACCTCGTCGAAAGTACAGTAGTAATATCTCAATTAAGGGCTGCCCTTGGATAGGCCCCACCCTCGATTAAGCGCAACATTTTGCTATCAGACTGTTAAATAAGCATTGTTCTCGAATAAGGGCCTACGCCTACCTTCCGAAGATGATACGTGCATGGATGTTCTTAGTCCGTACACTTGTTTGTGCCAATTAGACATGCTTTGGTTGTAGAAAATGTAACTGAGAACAAGCCCACACCAGGAACGGAGGAACAGGAGGGCAGAGGGGGCCATGCCCCCAAATGATTTCCCAAATCTCAGTTTTTTTCCATGACCACTTTTCAGCTTTATCAAAATTGAAATTGATTACGACAGACAATGTGTCACAATCACAGCAACACATGCATATCAACACGAAACACCCCTTTCCACAGAATGACCAAAGGCAGCTTAGTAGAATGTGAAAAAATAAATTTGAACCCAGCCTACTTGCCCCCCCCCCTCTCCTCCTTACCTCCCCCCATCGCTGTGCGCTGAGTTATAAAAAGAGTTGAAATATATGCTGCGTCTTTTGGGCGGCTACATTTTACGCTTCTGAGCGAGACTCCAGTCTTTGTGATCTTTACATATATTTTCATAGCATTTTCCATTCTGGCATTACTTATTTGTCTTCATATAAAGCAATTACTAGGCTTTATTTCAAGGTCACTCTATATTCAAGTGTTTTCACGCGAGAAAAGGAGAGTGCCACAACTAGGTGTGGAGTTACTACTCTTATTTATCATCAATTTTCTATTTCTCTAGTGTTCTTTTCAATTCTTATTCATATAACTTTTTCACTTGATACATTGATTTGTTTTCCTTTTCCACATTTATGCTGCAAAATGCTGGCGTAAACTTTATTCCTAAGCTTGGGTCATCGAGGTCTGCTTCAAAGGCCATCATCAGAACAAGAACAAGAACAGAAACAAAGCTTAGTCAAGGCGGCCATTGGATCTCTTCAGAATCCACTAGGCCAGTCTTGCTACACTTCCGAAGTAATGGCACTAGGACTTTACCACCGCAGTATTGCCGCAAGCGAAACTAAGCACGCGGCAGGAAATGCAGAAACGTAAACTTACTCTACAGTGCCGAATCAACGGGGTCATCATCATTACGATCTAAAGTTAATAAACGGGGCGTCCAAATAAACGGGGGGGGGGTCTGAACTCCAGTCTCGATTTCCTAACAGTTTTAAATGAGCATGACACACATGTGGACAAAAATCGTACTAATTGACTAATTAGCAACTGTTTCAGGGTCAAATGCTGCATGGGAAGTTATTCAAGTCTTTTCAGATATCATTTACAAGTCGAGTACTGGGAGAAATCCTTGAAATTAATAAACGGGGGGGGGCTAATAAGGAGCGGGGGTTATAAATTTCAAAAAATTAATAAGCGCGGGGGGGGGGTACGATTATTCGGCACTCGAGAGTAGAAAGGGAAAAGAGGATGGCCAGCAACATCATCGATCAAGGATGTTACAACCAGAAAGCCCTTCTCTGAAGCCGTCTAAGATATAGCTAACAAAACAGTCTAGTGACATATCGTAGACGCCGGTGCATTGCAAATTCGCGACAACTAAGAAAAACAAACAGATGTAAAACATACAGCGATGTACTTACATTGAAGTTGAGTTTCTCCCTAATCTTTGATGAACTGAACAGCAATAAAAGCGAATCCCTCCGTACGAGTACATATGCCATATGAACAGCTCCTTCAAACCCGTCCTAAACGAAATTAAATACAAATGTCGTTATTGCTCGGAAATCAGTAAAAAACAGGCACTATTAATGTTACCGCTCTGGCCTCCCAAGCGATTACTTACGGGATTCTAGAAAAGAGTACTTACAAGCGTGACTACACAGAATTCTACACAAAAGTGTCGCCGGGATTCAAGACAACAGTTTTACTGCGATTCTACACCAGTGCCGGTTTGGGGCAACAGGGGGCCCTGTGCCATAAAATGATTTGTGGCTCCTTCAGTGTCATTGAGCGTACTGAATGAAATGGTAATCTTATATGCGTAATCAGTCTTTTTCTTCCATGAGCAGTGCCCCTCCTCCTCCCCCAAATTTCCATCTTAGGTACGGAGCCCTGCGCCACGGCACAGTCGGCACTCCTCTAAAAGTGGCACTGTTGTACACAACGGTATTGACGGGGTTTTGCATAACAGTTTTACCGGGTTTCTACTCAACAGTGTCACCCAACAATGTGCTCTAGCGAACGACTTGCCAAACAGAAAGACTGTAAATTATCTTCCATACGACGTGTACTCGTGATATTGGCTTCTCTATTAATGTTGGCTTCCAGAGAATTGAATACAGTTGCAAACCAGAATGAGAATAAGCATGAGGCGTATGCCAGTGCTCAATAGTAATTGGAGTGAATGTAAATCTATGATGAAGCATATGATGGTTTGCGCAAATTATTGGGATCGTACAAGGTAGAAGGCTTGGCTTTGCCGCGCAAAACTGGAGTCCAAACATCAACAGCAACAATCTCTCACTTCTAGGACCTAAAGCGTGTCAGTAATACGCCTGAAAACAGTACTGGGATGACAATCAATCCATAGCTTTCACCAAGGTAGATAAGCCATTGATTTGAGTGCGTTCACCTTATGATTGTATTGAAGCACAGCTGCACTTGGTTTAATAATAATTCGATGGAGATATAACAAATGAAATGTGGATGTGTGGAGAAATAGCAATTATTACGTTCAGGATAAATTACCACTGCGGAAGGAGGGATAAAGTCTGGTACAAACTTTAATTACAGAATCAGTCGTGAAAACACAAGAAGTTGGCTTAATAATGTAATGTAATGCAGACCACTTAAACCATAACGAAACAATTTTGCACTCGGAGAAAATGTATTATACAACAAAAAGAAGAGGAGAACGAAGGGTAAATTGGGCAGACTTAATATAGAAGCGACTAAGGATGACCAGTAATATAAATAGTGGCACACGTATTTTCTGTGTCACGAGTTACTTATTAGCTGCATATGAATTCAATCCAGATGATACTGACTTGTGAACAAAGTCGACCAAGGGTCTCAAAAAGGATTCGCTATTCGCGATAGGTTCGGCAAAGTGCGATCAGAAATCTAGTTTACCTAACAAAAGTGCTCGAAAATCCCGCCATTTCAAGGCAAAATTAGGAATAGCAAATAATATTCTTGAAAAATTCTTCCCAGTTAAATCAAAAGGCTTCGAAAATAAGAGGAATCGCTGCTTAAACAACATCAACACAATAAGGAGCACGAAAATGGTGCAATCGCGGTGCGAATCCAAATGTTTTCGACTGCAGTGAGCCGGAAAAATAGTTTAATCTCAGATTTTTCGCGATCGTAATTATTTTCCTTAACTCGTCCCATGCTGGCGACTATGCATTTCGAATAACAAAATTTGGCTCATTGGAATAAATATGATGTGTAAAGCATGATGACTGCATTATAATTATCAAAAATATCGTTAAAAAATGGCTAAAAATAGCTAAAAATACGAAGTAGTCCCAAAATGGCACCAATGATTCAAATCTTGGTTTCTTCAGTTCAAAGAACCGAATTAAGATGACAAAATCCTGGTATTTGTTTATGTGTTCTGCTATCACTACTGTTTGCTAGAAAGCTACCTGCCCTTTTAATACGCGTAGACATCCAAATAACTTAATACTAAACTGAAACGTGAACTTATACATACAAAGTCTCTACTACGTTAGAAACATGTCTTCATTTCCACGTCCTCAAACTCGATTCAATGCTCGTTGTACGATGTGTTCATTACTTCGTATCTCAACTACTTGGTAAAGATCCAAAAACAGCCTATTAAACCTAAGACTGAAGGTCATTCCCGGTGGTTAAATCACGCTCCTCGCTATCAACTCCTGCAAAAGGCCTTTGAAAGCACTAACATTCCTGCTCCGTACTACATATAGCAATGTTCCTATCCATAGCCAGTCTACGCGATACAAATTAGCCAAATCACTTAAACATTTCTAACATATTTGTCATGAATTTCCACGAACAAAGCGACCTTTCATTACCCGATGAAGAAGATGCTTTTGATTCGAATTAGAAAACAGAAGGGCAAAGCTTCTTAAGGTCTGATCCCTATGGAAAACCGGTATCGCCTTCTTTAATATTCCCCTCAAATGTAGCTCTTGATGTTTTATTAAACTTCACAATTCCATTATATTAAAACCATTGAGTCGGTGGGATTTTCGTTTGTGTACATCTTGAACACAAAACGTCCGATGACATGTCTCTGCCAAACCGTCATCTGCTTTACCTCCACAAAACCACCGACCGATTGATAAAACGGACTTAGGTCTACTTGTCCACTGTCCCAAAGCTTTTGTGGTCACAAGATGCAACAGAATTGGGAGACGGGGAGGAAATGACGAATAAAGGAGATGATGAAAAAACTAGAGCTAGAAGAAATAAAGAAGAGAAACCAAGAAAAAAAACAGAAGAGGAAAAGTAAACAAAAAGGAACAGATTAACAAAGAAAGGGGGAAATATAAAGGTAGCAAGCAAGCAAAGCAGGAAGAATACAAGAAGAAAGGAAAGAAGAATACAGGTAGATAAAAACAAAGGAAACAAGGGAAGCAATCAAATATTAAAACGAACGAACGAAGGAACAAACGCACCAACAGACAAAGGAACAAACGAAGGAACCGACCAAGGAACGAACCATGGAACGAACTAAAGAAGGAACCAGGGAACGAACCAGGAAACGAACGAAGGAACGAACGAAGGAACGAACGAAGGAACGAACGAAGGAACAACGGAACAAAACACGCAACGGACGAAATTCGAAATGGGAACAGGGTGGCAGCGAAGACACGAGGTATTAAAGACAGACACATTGGGGGAAAAGCTTCAATACTTACGAAAGAAAGTGGTGCACTATGGAAAATATAATATAAATCAGCACGAACAGGCTAAAATTGCATCGAGAGGGATTCCTAACAATGTTACCACGTTAAGTTTTCCTCTTATCGCCAGAATTCACTGCTTCTCAACAGAACATGTCACTAACAGTACACCCTACTTAACACACAGACAGTTGTAAGTGATAGGAGGATTCATTATTTGATACGGACAATTATAACTTCAGGTCCCTATGGCTTCCTTCGACGGCCTTAATTGCAAAGCTAAGGGTCTTCTAAAACAAATATTCAAAAGACCCTTGTGTAGCCCAACGTGTCCCATAACTACCCATAGCAGTATCATTCCCAGTTTAAACTTTCTTTCTAAAAGAAAACCGAAATATATGAGCCGGGAGAACTACTCTGTAGTAAAACAGTTAATGATGTGTTATCCTATCATGGATGCAAAATGCCTTGTCGTCCAATTGAAATCTAAAAACATAACAGTGTGGACGTAAATGCCTTTCTTTCTGACTGCAAACAATTCCTACAACCTCTTCAAGGTAATTAACTTGATATTAAAGGATTAACAATGGAAAAGAAAACAGTTAGCCTTTAGTAGCTTGTATTCAAATTTCTAAACATCAATAGAAACATTTCCATTGAAGAAACACAAACGATCATCAAGCTGAAAGATTGTGGTGTCCATTGTTTGACCAATAACGATAATTTGGCCAACTTATTCTGAGCGTGATGTTTTCACTTAATATCCTACACTCACTTAAAATTTCCATGCAATCATTATAACCGACCACCTCGGTTTACTCGTTGAGAAATTGTTTATTCATACATTTACAAATGTTATTAAGATATGACGGGATTGTAATGGAAAACAAAACGGCAATCGTATTCACATACGTCAGCTATTTATGGTTTTCAACTGTTATTGCGCATAATTGGAAAATGGTCTTTGTCCTTGTTTGCTAATTCTGCATCAAGAGGAAATGGCGTTTATATGTTTATGGCTTATTCAAGGAATAATCACCTGCTACTCCTTCGTTTGTACAAATAATGAACCATGGAGAGAGATATCAGTCAAGAGGCACATTATCGCAGCAATCAATGGAAAACTGAATCAAGAGAGTGCTTCCATCTCACAAACATTCCGCGTTAATATCTTGATACGAAGTTTAACCACAATATGTGAAAAGTAAGGAGCAACTTAAAAAAGAAAATAAGACAGTGTAATGCCCGCTAATGCGAGGAGCGCCTGTATATTTGAAGGGAAACCCTTTAAAAATCTCTCACTTTCGCCACTTTCTGGACCTCTCTGTGAATCTTAGCAGGAAACGCTGAGAGAAGAGTTGTTTTGCTTGTTCCAATGAAAACGTCAGTTTGCATTTTGTGTCTAAGTGTTCCTTTAATAAACAGATGCATGGAGTAACCAAAGCCACTTTCGGGCATCGATTGCAAGGCGAACGGAAATATTTATGACGCAAGAGACGACGGCCATGACACAACGACGCGGCGAGGGCAAGAACTTTATAATAACACCACTGGGAAAAGATCACACAACAATAAACCTTCTTCCATCAGGCATTTCATTTTCAGATGAGAATGGCAACGACGGCAGCAATAAGAAGAAAGGCAGTCCCAAAGAAGCGAGGGATAAAGCAACAAGGGCGACCAACAATAACGACTTCACGTGGATTATCTTCTCAAGGGCAACGGACGTATATATAGCAATAATGGCGCCACGACAATAATGATGGTAACGACAAGGGCCATTACGACAAAGGCAGCAACGTGACTATCGACAACTGCATACACCAAACGGGTACGCACAAAACGATAGGGGTAACGACAGCGATGAAACCTGCATTGCGAGTACAACGACTAAAGCTGACGATCATGACAATAAGCAAAAAGTTAACAACAACGACGACGCTAACAACAGAAGCAACAGCAACATCTAAAATCTCACAATGATCGCACGTCTCCAAGGGATACTGTCTGATTTCGCGAATCATGGGTTTTCTACTCAAATTTGACCACCACGAATCTGCTTGCGCTTGCTTTTCAATTCTGGCTTTATTTTTCACGGAATCTTTATAAAACATTTTTTGAAAATTCTCACAAGGATACATCAATTTACGATGACTATATCCCGTCCCAAAATCCTGCCTAACATTTTCACAAATTTGGGTTATCCGTACATTCATATTCTAATTTTCTGCAGTTTTCAACGTAAATACAAAAATACTTCAATATCTGTGCAGGTTAAATGTGCAATATGACACTGTGGCCCAGGAACACAGTTATTCAAGCGAATTGTTTGCGCTATTATGGCACGGGTGACCCTGATGACATGGGGTCATGGACGTAATTGAAAGTGTAAACAAGGATCAGAAAGAAAATAAAACAGGTTCATAAAGAAAACTGCCTTACCCAAAGCAAAAAATGACAAGAGCACTCATAAAAAACATTGCAGTCACGCATCTCTTTCGTAGCGTGGCGATAGGACGCTGTGCCAAATAATGCGTGACCCTATTTCCTGGTGACAAATCGCAACATAAAATTTCGCTGCAGATGTCACAAAGAAGAAAGGAATTTCGTACATGTACCATGGTATTTATCCGAATTTTAAACAACACAAAGATCGAATGGGCAAACAGGTAATAGTTTTGGACAGTTAAAAGGGCTGATACAGGGACTTGTTGACACTATTTAAGACTTGATTATCACATCAGACTGAAATTTTTGTGGCGGCTTGCATACTCCTTAAAATAAAAACCATAGAGTTTGTCCTTGATTCTTTCGGCTAAATCTGTTGGGTTGAAACTATTATAAAGGGCTGTCTGAATCCGGAGGAAGAAAAAGAAACGACGGGTTCCTGTCAACAACTGCGATCAACTGTTGATAGTGATGGCCATGCAGACCACAGTTCCAAAGGTAAGATAGAGCTTTCCTTGCCCTGCTTATTTGAAGTTCTGCTGAAATGCAAACACAGGTGTTTGGGTGTCACTATCCACCAAAATAGGGTGGTAGCATTCGTTAAGATTTCGAATGAACTTCATTATTCCAATTGCTTTATACATGCATCGCATTTTGCTCTGCATCTAATATCCACGATACCAACTTCTATGATAACATATCCATGGTACCTACGTCTTCATACAAAATATCAGGGTGTGCTTTCCTCTACAATTAAATACACGAGTGAGTAGAGAATGGAAACGACGTAATCAGGCTAGCAGAGAAAACTTATCAGCAAACGATAACACGGTGAGGCCGTCATTACAAAAAAACAAAATTAGTTGAGAAAACCAAGAAGTAAAGGAGGGCGTGGTAACTCTATGAAGCAAAACTGTTTCGCTGCCTTGAAAGGAGATTCTTACCGAGTTCTCGTGAAAAAAACGCCTAATCACAATACATTCTTAAAATCTGCATTTCTTAAAACTAAACATATCGACTTAAATCTTATCCGAGTTGTTGAAAGTCTTTAAGTCGTTCAAGGAAAAATATTTTCGTTAAATACAAAAGTTCCATGACAACAATTTCAAGAGCTGGTGGTCCAGTAAATTCTGACTTTCAATACCAACAATGCCCGTTTGAAAAACAACTCTCCCGGAGTCCAGACAGAGGTCGAGACAGCACGTATACACTAATGTTTTTTACACGACGACGGTCAATCATATATATGCTTTTGCCGAGGCTTGTGAATACAAACATATTAAATTTCTATATTGCCTACACTTCTCCTCCCATTTAGTTCCTCTCAGCAACACCAAAGAACACCCATAATATAGAGGAGAGAATTCCTAGCTGTGACAGGTCACTTCTTGCAAATGTCCAGTCATTACAAAATTCTTGAAATTGGTAAGCTAAGAAAACGTACATTGAGCAATCCAAGGTTTTCTGAAATAAATATCTTTAAACGAAACGTGGTCAATTTTCGCTCAGCTCATTATATTAAATGTGATGACCCTTAAAGGACGGCTGAGGGTACGCACATGCATCCCCGATTGGGGTGCATAGTGGCTTTCTCGCGGGTGCCTTTTTATGGGAATTTATAGTGCTTCAATTGTCAATTTATCATAGTTGTGTCCCAAACATGCATGCATTATCGGCGGTCATTGCGTTACTTGAAAATTAGGAACAAAGCACTTTGACCTCTGCTAGTTTTATTAGACGATTACGACCATGAGCAAATGAACTTTGTCCAATGCCCTACTCTTTGTCTTGCTAACCCAGCAGGTTACAGACTATGTAAATGGTAAAGTGTCATAAAAATTATTTGCTGTTTTTGTCGGTGCTAACTGGAGTAAAAAAGGCTCAAAAACATCTATTCCGTTAAGCCTGGTTTACATACGAGTATAACCCGTTGCCAGATAAGCGTATGGCATGTTAAAGGCAGGTTTAGTTGCATGTGAACGCTACTACTTGGCTGTGAAAGTTAATATTTGATTGACATATGTCAAAGCAAAAGTCGTCGGAAAGTAAAGCCTGGTTCACATGCGAGTAAAATCCGTCGCTAGGTCTGAGAGTAGGAACAAGCAAGGAGATCCTTTTTTCTTTACTTCTGCTGATTCACATGCCCGATCCAGTGATTGCATGGGCAAACAACCCAAAACAACCCACATCGTCATCATAGCATTTCCGCATCAGAATAAATGAGGCGCTAGCAATTCAAGTGATAGTCGGAAACTAACAGAGTAAAATCACCAAACTGGGTAACTAATAAATAATAGGAAGTTGGAGTATCTAACAGTGATGCCCCTAAATTTGGACTATCGCAAGGAGGGCAAAACAAGAGGCACGCTCAATCGCCTCCCACAGATCATGAGGAACATCTGTAATCAATGAAATGCCTCTTACATTAAGGAAAAAAATAATGGGTATTTAGTTATGATCAGGAATCAACTAAAAGTAAACTCAATGGAGTGATTACTAGAGCATACTTTTGGAGTGAAACGTCTAATCAGCATACCTGAAAGAGTGTAATCGCTTCTCCAATACATTCAAGGATATCCTTTATGTTCTTCCCTTGTCTCGCATCCACAACTATTGAACAGCCCATTTTCTGGGCAGACTCTCTAATGAAAAAGTAATAACAAATGGTTACGAGAAAATAAGGCATTACCTTTGGGCAAACCTTAAGTACAGTTTAAAAACATATAATTATCAGACGATGACTTAAATGATTCCCTCTTATTTTCATGTAAAATAAATGGCGTCCTTCTTCAGCTTTTTGTTTGCTCTTTAAGACTATTCGTACTTTGTTGCGCAGAAACGGGTTGACTGCATAAATATATATGTTTTGTGGATCAACCACTGAAACGTTCCTTAGGGCTAGTGGAGTCCTCCACTGGTCAACCGTTACCAGACATTCAGACATACCAAAACTCCCGAGTTGATCAGCAGCAGAACATGAGCGTCACAGAGTCACTCAAGGAACTGTGAATATCACCAAAATGTGTTTAAACTACACTATTTTCTCGAACAGAAGCCCTAGCTTCTAAACATAAATCTCTACAAATCACGTCTTCTACTTTTGGGCCCTTTCACATAGATGGCCGTTTTTGTTTGAAGGCAGCTTCTGTACCAGGGCCCTTTTGTTCAAAGAGCGCTTTCTCGTCTACGGTTCCCTACGGTTCCCTACGGGGAAAAATCTGTTTGAGGGCACTCTCCGTTCGCAGCCCTTTACTGTTTGAGAATAGTTTCTGTTCCAGCGTGCTTTTTGGTCGAGGTCGATTTCTGGTCGTGGGCGATTTCTGGTCGCGGGCAGTTTCCGTTTATTCAAGGGTGCTTTCTGCTCGACGGTACTTTTTGGTCGAGGGCGCTTTCTGTTCGAGAGTACTTCCTGTTTAAGGGCATGTACGATTCCAGGGAACTTCTTGTTCGAGGAAGCTTCTTGTTCGAGGACACCTTTTGTTCAAGGGTGCTTTCTGTTCAAGGGTACCTCTTGTTAAAGAGTGCCTCTCGTTCGGGGGCGCTTCTTGTTCGAGGATACTTTCTGTTCAAGGGCACTTTCTGTTCCAGGATGATTCCTCTTCGAAGGAGCTCACTATTTAAGGGATCCTGTTGTTCGAGGGCGCTTTCTGTTCGAGGGAACTTTCTGTTAAAGGACACTTGCTGTTCGAGGGTACTTCTTGTTTGAGGGTGTTTTCTGTTCGAGGATACTTTCTGTTCAAGGGTGCCTCCTAATACAAGATACTTCTTTTTCAAGGGCGGCTTTTGTTCGCAGGCGCTTTCTGTTCGAGGGTGCTTTCTGCCACACAAGCCTAAGTCCAAATTAATCAAAGAATTCAAAGAACATTGTCAAACTGTAAAATACCGATTATTTACTATGTCTGCCAAAAACAAATCGGGCGGGAAATGAATTCTTATGCCAAATCAGATGCAAGCAAAGAGAGCGTCCACAGATGCCACATAATGGCAGAAGAAAATTCTTTTTGAGCATCTTATGTATCTTGTGTGTTCCACCATCTTCACAGTGGGCGCTCGCCACATCATAAGGGCCATTTTCAGTGAATGCTCGTTACTCTCACAGTAATAGGAAGTAAACTTAGAACGTAAACTCAGAAGATTATTATGGATAAGTGCGGCTTTTGCCACACACTACCGAGTTCAAAAAATTAATTTACTGAGTAAATGCTCATATGTCCGGATCATAGCAGTTTTGAGTACGAAAGTGTTCTCTGTGCTCTATTTCTTTTCCCCGGCGATTTTGCCGCACGGAGCCATACTTTATTTTAAGTTACCAGTATACGACCATCCCGTTCGTCCGTGGGATCATACACCCATTTTGGGTTCTAGAGTAGGGACACTAACTAAAGAAACGTATTTTTACAGATTGGCCCCCATTTAAAGTGCTGATAGTCTTGTCTCATTCAAACTTTATCGTCAGAAAGAGGGAACAATGCACTTTAAATGGGGGGGGCACTGTATATAGGCGCTATCAAGCGATCTAGTAACGTACAAGTTACCAAGTTACTCTCTCTAAATTGGATTCTACAAGGCATCATCAGTTGCAACGTAGGCTTCAACGTACTTTTAAAAACCCCTTTACACCAAATACTGTGACCTCCACACAATTGTGAAAAATCGACGTAAAATTATGAAGATGCTAAAACTTTTGAGCTTCGTGAAAATAAACGTTACTCGGTGTTATTGTACCATTACAATTCCTACAGGAAATGCCCCCGAAAATCATGACATATATGACTCATCTTCTCCAATTCCTATTATACGTAGAGTAAGACTTGTGATGCTTCTGTTGCTACTCACCTTGGGATAATATAAAGGTACATGAGAAGTTCATGCAAAGGTGTGGCGCAATTATCGGGCCTCTCCCAATATCCATTACCAGCGTCAATAAAAATTACTGGTCCTCCACGTTTATCACGGCTACCTGATGGTGCAATGAAGGGAATACATTAAGTAAACGTGAAACTCATTCACAACTGCATGAAAGTGACAACAAGTGCTTTTCTGATCTTTAACCCTTTCTGCTCGGCAAGGGGGGGCTTGGGAATCGCCCCTGGAAAACGTTTGCATGCCATTTCTCGCCCTTAAATGTTTAAGAGCATAAACTTACCTAACGCCTAAACTTACTTTTTAATATATCTGTCACTATGTAACCACATCTAGAAATTTCTAACAGACAGGGCTAAATTTTGCGTTTGAAAGCTGTGACTGAGGTCCAAAAATAAAGACAAACGGAACTTAAAACGGGCAATTTTGTGTATCAAATTGCCCTTTTTAGTAAAATATTATACATTTATAAATAATTAACACTGGATTTTCGTTGTGTCTCAAGTAATTTACACAAATAAGAGTACTTCAATATTCTACATTTAAAATGTGCTCAAACTCAAAGCGTAATACTTAACTTCGCAGAAACTTCCCTTAAACGGCATGCTAACCTATGAACTTGGTTTTCAAATAGGTTCCTATCTTAAAGTTGTAATATGCACATCCAAAGTTTTTCTAACATATTACTATAACAGTTGGTTTTAAAAGGGTGCCGAACTACAATGAATGGGGGCTCATGGTTGCAACGGGACATATGGGGTTCCAAAGCCCCCCCTCACCCGTAAAAAGAATCGTATGTGAAAGAAGATCAAGCAGGATAAGGTTAAAGGGCGAACGATTTATTAGATTCTTCTATTGATACAACTAGCTGCGACGAATCTGAAAGGCGTCTGATCAATAAGCGACTAATCGGGAAACGCTCGTTAGGTCATAACTTGCTTGGTTACGTGGTGGTAACGACATGATTAATACCGTGTTTTCTAAAGGCCGCAGCTAAATCATTTACAATACTAGATGTACAATGCAAGGTGTGTTTAAGAATTTTGATAGGTCAAATTAACCTACGAGTATATGTGGTAGGGGGGGAGGGGGGATCTGTTTATAAGTAAAACGCCAAATGTGGAAACTTCACTGGCAACGTTTCATCTAACAGACTTCTTC
>JAAAKM020000434.1:8993-23084 GCA_010016025.2 Alatinidae sp. Z8VKAUB7J3 | reverse complement strand
TAATTCACTGTTACATACAAGTGAAGCCATTCTGTGTAAATATTTAACAGATTTGTTCTTGTTTAAAGCTAATGTTTTTTAGCATATTGCAACTTTTTATGACAAATACCTTACTTTTGTCACATATATGATCTAAAGAGTGTTTTTTTGAGACTAAAGAGTGTTTTAATACTGTAGATTGTAGTTTTAATATTTGAAATTTACTGTTGAACTGAACCTTTTCTCGATGACTCGGTGAAAGGGTACTGCAAAATATGTACAACTACTTATTTTGTTTCTCCTACATATAATTACTTAGCTTTTAACATTTTGTTGTAACTTTATTTTCTTGTAACTTTATTTTCTTGTAGGCACTTCAGCAATTAGAAAGAAATGAAAATTTGAGGTAAGGCAGTAACTCATTAATTTCCTTAAATTTATGAATACTATTAATGTATTTAAAATTTGAAGTCTTAAAAAGTTCATATATAATCTCTATCACAATATCACAAAGTCCGATGTGGCAGTGTCTTGACGTACAACAGTAGGCATCCTTAATAGGAAAAATACGTTCATTGCAACTGATTTACGTTTATCATTAAATCCAACAGGAGTATACTCATTACCTATCCCATATCCTGTGTGGTTTATTTGTTTAAGGCATTCATTGTTGCTTTTTAAAAATAGTTCTTTCATTAGAATGTTGTTCTATGTAAGTTACTGTATGCTCCCTTTTAATATGTTTAAATAAGCACAAAACATCAGTCAGCTCCTAAACATACTTTTGTACAAAAAGGTACGAAATTCCTGAAGCACAAGTAAGTCCATTATATCATGCTTTTAGCTATAATTTGATGAATACATATGAATAACATCATTTTGCTCAATACAAATGCAGTCAAGAATGGCCAAAACATTTAACTTACCAACATACAGGAGTGTAAGGGCTTTTTCCTATAAGTGAGTTTCCTTGGTGAATGCTTAAGAATGATTATTCTCAAATTAGTTGCCTTTCAGATTTACTTTTCAAAAAGACAGTATTTTATATGCAAGTGGGGTTAAGTAACAGGGCACATTTTCTTTTCAGAAGTAAAACAGCATACAAAGAAATTCCCTTGTACTTACGTACTCCTTGATGCTTCTAAAACCCATAAGTTGAAGGTTACCCTGAAATATGCGTGCTTCAGGCAAAGTGTGAGGTGGGTATCAATGATTTTCTACATTATTGTTTGCATGTGTTGATTCGAGTAAACATGCTCATGTGAGGAGCACATATATGAAAAGACATGAAGGGGATATATTGATTATTTTCCATTTTATTTGGGCTCAAGCCCTTTCTGACTCACAGAGAGATTGGCCACAATTTAATTGTTTAAAATTTCTGTAGGAAGTTTTATGTTTCTGTGTGCTCGCAGAATGAACGACATATCAATTTCACATTATAAATTGTTAGTGAACTGCCCCGTGAAAAATTAGTCCCCTTCAAAGTTATATGCAATCACACCATTGTTTTTTCAGGGTAAAACACTATTAAAAATAAGCTTAGTTGTAAGTGAATCAGGTAGAGGGGGGGTCGAACGATTGTCCTTATACCTTAATAAATTTCTCTGTTGAGAGTCTCTTTTCAATTCAAAACATCTATCTTGAATGTATCGTTTTAAGTGGAAAATCACCAGAAGATATCCACAGTGTACTTGATACTTGTTTTAATAGTAAAATAATATTACAGTATTTTGAAAAACCCCTTTCATTTTCGGCCACCTTGGAACTAAATCTTTATTGTATTATTTCCCTGAGATAATACACTTGAATTTTAAAAGTTTTCCAGCATTGTTTCTTAAAATGGGTCAATTATCACCTGCGTGAGACAGATATGAAACACAACTTCCAGGATTGGACCGTGACTCTTGAAATTCCCTGTGTTTGAAGGGCCTCATAAATTTTGAGCATCCCTCATTGTAACTGATCTATTAATATCGTTTGATTGACTAGCTGGACTCATAATTTGGAGTTGATGAAGAGTACGCAGAACCAAAACCTTAAGTTCTTAAGGAAATGGCACAATAATTTGTGCACATAACACCTGTAGTACACAGGGGTTAGAATGAAACTGACGATTATCCATCAAGCCAAATTCATATCAAGGATGTGTAAAGGCATGATGTACAGACAAGCGATTCTATAGGAAAAGCTTTTATCTTGTCACATCTGTTTTTATTAACTACAAATTAGCTTTTCTGTAAAGCAACTTAAAGGTATTGTTTCAAGAGTTGCTTGCCAGATCCATGGAAATATATTTGTGTATTATAAATACGCTTATGGCTTGAATCGACAGTATTCATAACTAAGATATTACTTTTTGTAAGACTGAACGACTTAAACTAATCAATACTCGTCATTAGGGTGAAGATATAAGCTATAAATGCCACAAATATAGATGTTTTTGAATAGAATCAGAAGTAGATTAAGGCCTGGCCACTTTTTGGCTTGAGGGTGAAATTTACGATACCTGGTATCCACGTCAGGGTAGGTAGCACCGGAATGGGCTAAACCAATGTAAGAGAAGATTTCAAAATACAGCCATTGCATTTCAACTACAACATTTCAATTGCGAGATCGTTTGCTCATTCTCATTGTTTATTTTGCTGAACGTTTGTGCTTTATACTGGCCACAAAAATCGTATCGAGCAAACCAAGACAGTGTTCAGCATAGAATTTATAATAAAGCAGAAGACCAAAATACGGCATAGAAAAATAACATGTGCGTGAGCGACTCAGAAAAGCATAAGTTGTAACCAAATTCTTTGTTCGACAGAGCACTGTCTCCCTTGATTTGACGAATCCGTCTTCGTAAGCGGCCAAATGAAACAGATATCATACTTCGGCTAATACCCTAAACGAATTGTCATGGTAGTTGTCATCACACACTGCAAGAGTAAATAATCACTGAGCTCCTTTTCAATTTGCTAAGTATTGTGCTATTGTCAAATATGCCGGGCATATTTGATATTTAATTTCCCTCTTCAAATAGAACTACAACCTTTCCTTTATCAAGCCGCAAAAGCTGGATATTAGTGTCCTCCAGGGAGCCGTTTTTTCTTAAGACCAAAATGTTTTAGAGTACTAAAGATGCCGAGCAATTGAAGGAACTTTCTTCAATCAGCTCCTGAGAGAATCACCATTTTTAACTGAAGAGGATTAAACTTGTCCTTTTTTCAAAGAAGAAAATACTAAGGGAAGCCAAAAGTCATCTTTTATTTACTCCCATGATGTGAGATGAGACAAATGGAGCCATTTGCTAAGTATTGTGCTATTGTCAAATATGCCGGGCATATTTGATATTTAATTTCCCTCTTCAAATAGAACTACAACCTTTCCTTTATCAAGCCGCAAAAGCTGGATATTAGTGTCCTCCAGGGAGCCGTTTTTTCTTAAGACCAAAATGTTTTAGAGTACTAAAGATGCCGAGCAATTGAAGGAACTTTCTTCAATCAGCTCCTGAGAGAATCACCATTTTTAACTGAAGAGGATTAAACTTGTCCTTTTTTCAAAGAAGAAAATACTAAGGGAAGCCAAAAGTCATCTTTTATTTACTCCCATGATGTGAGATGAGACAAATGGAGCCATTTGCTGAGGATCTCCTTGCTGTGGCTCCAATAGAGCATAATCATGCAACTTAATCTGCAGAGAATAGGATTTCAAATCGGAGTTCTGAAGCGTTCTTTCTTTTATTTGCAAGCCTGTGTTTTTACTGATAAACCCCAAGGAGAATCGGTGCAATGTCCCAAGTTGAGATATTTAGCTTTGATCCTAATTTGCTTCAAGCTCACGTAGGTTCACAGAAAGGGGAAATGTAGTTACGATATTTAATACGGAGAATAAAAGCACCTGCGTTTCTTGACTCTCACTCTACAAGTAAAGATTGATCTGTTTCAAGCTAAATTCCAGTCTTTGAGGAGTCTCATGAGTTGAGAAGATAATACAAAAACTAACGCTTGTAATCCAATCACTTAAGCTTAAAAATCTGGGAAGCCTTAGTCAGAACATTTGACAGCAGTTTCCTTCAGGTCGTTACATCTATCTTTCGAGCTTTGTTTTAGTTTTCCGACTGATCCACTAGCAAACTTGTGCAGGTGTACTTATATGCCGTATCAGCTAATATCAAATTTAGAAAACGTTTATTAGTCTTGAAAAGTTTGATGTGGATGCCCACCGATGGGTGATTGGCAGCTAATGTGGTGACTAGAGAAATCGAGTATGTTAACATCGGAGATTACTAAGTCAGTTGCTAGAGCATAGGCTACGTCGCGAAAGCGTGGGCCACGGGTTCGATTACCGGTGGTGGCAAATTTTTTATTTCTCTAGTGTTCTTTTCAAAACTTACATTCGAAGTATTCAAGAATGTCTAGCGATCAGCAGAAGCTAATGACAACTAAATCTTGATAGTTAGCATTCTACTGCGATATTCATCCTTGGTATTTATCATCGAGAAGAGAGGATTTGAAACGTTAATTTTGAAAAGAACACTAGAGAAATAGAAAATATGTCACCTCAATATGATACTTTCTAATTGGCTTTTGATAGATGACGGGCCGGAGGGCAGTCCTTCCTTGGTCAAATCACATGGCGCAGAGAGTCTGGTCTCCAGTTGCGTTGAGGTGGATGTCTATGTCCACCGGTGGATGATTGGGAGCTAATATGGCGACTAAAGAAATAGAGTATGTTAACCAGTATTACCATCGGAGGTCACCTAGCTCAGATGGTAGAGCGCACGCCACGAAAGCGTGGGTCACGGGTTCGATCACCGGTCGTGGCATATTTTCTATTTCTCTAGTGTTCTTTTCAAAACTGACGAAAAGAGAACTTAGAAAAGGGATGACGTCAAATTTCCCCCAAAGTGGTATTATATTTCACTTCAATTTTCTGGCTACGATCCCAAGTGCTGACAAGACCGCTTGACGTTGCTGTTTCAATCTCAGTCATATTTACTGGAACCCATGAATTCCATCTGCTTATTAAATTTGAAACATTTCTACCCCTGCCCCGTTTATTTAGATTTCTAAGGAAAATCCTATTCACTTATGATAACAAATTATGAATTTATGAATAAAGTATTGAATAAGTTGAATAAAGGCCTAAAAATTCATTTGCCTATTACATAGTGCCTAATATGACAGGTGGTTTTCCATCATACTCGATTCGATGTCCCTTTTTAGAAAATATTTCTTACATAGGTTCTCGCGTATTTCATTACCAGCTTTTTCGCTGGAAAAGACGAATTTCTCGAAATTCTAGGTTTAATTATTTTTTCTGCTTTCCGCAGGCGCTAGTGCTTAATTTTGCCGTTACCGGTCGGAACTTTCAGTCGCACGTTTGTCAAGTAAACAAATTTCTCATGGCACTTTGCAAAACATCCACCCCGAATCACGATTCGCGACCCGTTAATTAGACCCTTGCACTTTAAAGAGGCCTATTTAATCAGTGGTCTGTGGGCTACACGCGACCCAGAAGCAATGCCCGAGAGACTGAGTTCGTGTTTCTTCCAAATCAAGTACAGGACTGACTTCATTATTCCATTGTTCTACCATTTATTAATGAAGGTGAAGTACGAAGGTGCTTTTCTAAGTGGGTTTTCTAATTCATGCTTGTCATTTTATGTTATTTTGTGTTGATCTAAAATTTGTCGCTACATTCTCCTTACGGAGCCGCCGCCAAAAATGTCTGGTCCAGCTCAAGGTCTCGAATTTCAAATGCGGCCCAACTGAGTTTCTAATTGAATAGCCCTGCTTTAAGTGTGCATTAAGTTAATTGTGTTTTTAAATCTTTTCGGCATAAACTGGATACAGCAGATACTCGAAGGAGTGAAATGTTTTGTACAAAGCTTCAGCTCGAAGGGAATCATGATGGTTCCTCAACTTATTCTATATCTGTGACAGATATTTGCGATTATGTTTCTCCAAGTTCATTAGTCATTTAGGCATCGGCGTTCTACAGCTTGTCATAAAAGAGGGGAGAGTAGCACAGTATTCAGGAACGAGATCTGCTTGTGTTCATAATCGATGTGATATTAGAGTAAATGAAGATCGATACAATGATGAAATATCAACTAACTTTCACAAGAGTGAACACAAGGATTAATACCGTCTACAGAACAATATGATAAACCTTTCAACAAACAACGTAAACCATTTACTGTTAACAATGAGATACCGATGATGAATAGGTCATCATCAGATAAGCATCGATCATGGACTTTCCCAAAGTCTAAAAACTTGCACCTCTATGTATGGTCTGATTGTTAATGTAGTATAGACATATCATTCCCCGTTTTGATTGGCAATCTATAGTACTAATATATGTCAATAACAATGCAAATTATTGTCGAGAAATCCGAATGCTCGAGAATATGACCAACGAATCCGAAAATTTTTGGTAAACAAAGGACATTTCCTGTCTCATTTAGCTATTTTTCTATCTTTATATATCAAGCCAGTGCTATACCTCACGTTTCCATACACGAAAGCAGCGCGAGTCCTTACGTGTTACTGGTTTTTCTTTCTAATTATCTCTACTCTTGGGAAGAGCCTGTGTATTGTTAGAGTGGTAACCAATGTAGGATTAAGCTTACTAATTTTTAGAAACTTTGTTAAGTCTCTTTGATTTGCTTAGTATACAAGCTATAAAATGCGTCAATGATGTAGGGAGCAATATTTTCGTCGTTATCCCCATCATACCAGTAATAATAATATAATTTCGTGTTCCCTGTATAAAGTTGAATTGAATAGTTACTTAATTGCACTAAGATGAATTTGACTATCTGTTCAATCCTTTAGAACTGCAATTGACCCTATTTAGAGAATCGTACATTGACACAAGCCCATGTACAGATGGCGCTTCATCTACTCCGTTAAAACTGAAACGCTGTTTTGATATAAGTCAATTTCAGCGTGGGAGGTTTGCTAATCAGGCTGCTTAATTTTTAACCAAGCCTTTACCTTAAATCTAAGTAACCGCTTTACCCGTAACCAAAGTGTAATCTTTTAAAAGACGTTTCTGCGGTAATGTGAAGAGTTCTAACAAGCCGATTTGGAATATCTCTAACTAGTCGGGCACAGATTTTAGTAGTGAAAGTTGTAAAAAGACCGAATTTGTAATGGAGTTTTCTGTTCTGGTACGACGATATTCTTGAGTTTTATGAGAATGTTTTTTTGACATCAGATTAATGGAATCATGTACTATGCTTATCTTTGTATTTTCTGTTCCTATAAGAAACGGTCGCTGAGAGATCTAGTAAGTGTTGGTGCGTCTCTGGGCTAAAAGTATATTTTTACGTCCTGGGGACCGACTGACTTTGAGTACGAAAGTGGCGATTTTCCTTTGATTTAATAATGTCTTTAGGCGATTTTTTTCGCCAGGAGTCGTACGCCAACTTCGGTTTTCAATGTACGACAGTTTTGTACGTCAGCAAGATCAAATGCCCACACGCTTTTTTTTGAGCCTTGCTACCTCACTTGCTTCTAAACAAAGTTGTACATACATGTTAATCGAGTTGATCATTGGCTGCGATAAACGTTTAGAGCATCACCTACTTGTCTCGTTTTTACAATTCTTTCTCGATGCAACTCAAAGGCAAAAATGACGAATGGGTATTTAGGGACTCAGGATTTGCTATATTATCATGTCATGTCATGTTATATTATTTTGTAGTAATAACATTATTGAACACAGACATGAATGTGAAAAGCGATCCGCGAATGTTTGCACGTTTTTCGGGAATGTGATTGTATTCAATGCAATGAATGGTTGACACTAGTAATTTCGGCGTGTCCACGGAAACCACGTGATTGTCGCAGTTTCAGATGTTATCATTCCTTCACTGAGTGATACAGGCAACCAAGTCGCACAAATAAGAGGTATGGAGTGTTTTCTTGTTTTGTGATGGTGAATGGTGAAGCTTAGACGTTTGTGATAAGGAAGGCCTTGTAAAAAAATTGCAACACTCAAGCAGTGAAAGGATCGATTCAACTGATTGGAGCTGTCCGACAGTATGAAGATGATGTGTAAAATCTGCCGTTCCCCGGAGGAAAAAATTATGCTGATAAAAAATGCCTGCCTGACATTCGTCAATGGAAGCCAGAATTACAAGGCGTCGACTCTGAAAGACCACGAAAGCTCAGCCAATGCTCAGCAGAACCCCTGGAAAAAGAATGCCTAATGACGCTCCTGTAAACCTTTGCTTAGAGAATATGAGAGGCAAAGAACGCGAGGCGATATCTATAGTGCATGATGTTGCTTACTATGTTGCGAAACGGAATCTACCATTCACTGAATTCGATCATATTCTTGAGTTAGGAAAACTGCATGGTATTGAGTATAAGTCCAATGTTTACCAGAACACTTCAGAATGCCGAAGCTTGATAGAAAACATCGCTGTTTACCTCTATCGTAAGGACATATCGAGCAAGTCAAATCGTCTTAATTTCATCACTGTTTTGTGTGACGACGACGGACAAAAGCACAACGGGTTAGGAGGTTACGTATTTTATATTTGCGGATCACGATACATTCCGACCAACATTGGCTGTTTTTGAAGTGGTGGCCTTAACCTTAACCTTAGTTCATTATATAGCTCATAAAGCCATCATTCAGTTCACCTATTTCATAAGATGCTTCTATCTAGTGACTTTCGTATTTCCTCACTAACATCGAGTTCATACCGGTTCTTCGAGACTGCTGAACGCTCAGTCGTTGTTACCAATCATAACAGCCCAGCAACGGCATGCCATATTGGAGCACAAGAGGAAATAATGAGGAATATTTGATTCTAGAATTCGGAAACTTCCGAAAAAGATATAGCTTTCGACCGGCTATTTCTACCGGCGTTTGAGTTACTTTTTGGATACTTGAACGGCTCCAAATTGCATTTTCTAGCCAAACCTAGAAGTACTAGATTTTAAACTTCCTTAGTCTCACCAATTTGAGCATGGCAGTGAGATGGATGTGGCACCCAACTTTCCAGGACATGACAAAATTGACTTCCCCCAAATGGCATACTTAGGGCCAAAATATTGGCGCACAGTCTAACTTTAAGTGCGGCAAATATAATTTATCCCTGTAAACAGTGACAGTTTCAGTTTAAGTACGGAAAATACAATTTATCCCAGGAAACAGTGACAGTTTAAGTTCGGAAAATGTAATTTATCCAAGAAAATAGTCAAATTTTCAGTTTAAGTGCGGAAAATAGAATCTATCCCAGGAAACAGTGACAGTTTCAGTTTAAGTGCGGAAAATAGAATTTATCTCTGGAAACAGTGACAGTTTCAGTTTAAGTGCGGAAAATACAACTTATCCCAGGAAACAATTACCTTAAAAAGCACAAAATAGTGTTCCCAAGATGGGTGTTTGAAATATTTTCTGGGGCTCTGCCCCAAACGCCGCTGGAGTGCTCGCATAGCGGGTTGCACATCCATCGATCGCCCCGCCCTGCTTCCAAGTGAAAAGCTGTCTATAGAAACGTCCGATGACTCAAATATTCCTTAATTATACCCCTGTATATATAGATTTGGGTCAAGAGAAGGACTTTTTTTAAAACTACTTTATGTTTCACGCTTACTGCGATCTTCGTGCTTAATTAAATTCGATTACAACTATTGCAACGTTTCTAACGGACTCTACATGTTAACTACTCCTTTGTTGACGCTTTGATAACCGCTCGGTTCGTCTATTCAGAAGAGATGATTAGTCGGCTTTAACTATGTCATTGTGCAGAGCTGACGTCTCCTTTCGCGCCCGCGATACTTATGTACCTTATTTACAATTGCCCATTCAATCCTGTATTTTTTACCACTAGATTTAAGGTCCCAAACAAATTTTAACAGTTCTGTATTCTTAGCGTAAATTTGTTTCAGAAAGGACGTAAAAGGATTTCTGTAGCAGGTTTTAAATTCTCCTCCTTATGTACCATAATAGGTTTTCCTAACCTCTAAATTTTCCATCATCACTTCTGTCTTGTACACACAGCTTTCTTCGAGGTAATATTTAAGAGTCTGCTATTGTGCATATTGATTGTACTAAGAACATTGTCTATACAACTATAACTAACTTTCATATCACGTCTGTTAAATATCTTATTAATAAGTATGACTTCGGAAAATGATTTCCTTCATATTTCTTTCTTAAATATTCTCAAACTTGGTCCTTTTTGCCGATTGCAATCTACTGGTCTGCCTTTCTACCCTCGCGATTTCGAGATTTTGCCTTAATTGACAACAAAGTGCTTATCCCAGACGCACACAGCCATCTCGTACTCATTGGAATACTATCTGGCCTCCCAACATCTACATACTTGTTTAAATATCAATGAATACCATTGGAGTCGGTCTTATACCTTTTATTATATTCTTGAGCTTTCCCTATTGGTGACTGAATGCCTTATATAATGATTAGAAACTCATGATATAGCCTACATGCATGACTGATGTATCTAAAGACGACAGAAGAAACTGCCTTTCCATGATGTTTCTTTTGTAATATAGACTATAAGAATCTGTATGACATCGGATGATTTGCTAGAGGACGGAAAAACTTTGGTTGGTAGATTTTTTTATTGTAATGATTTATCATGGTTTGTATATGAAGTAACAACTATCGTGTGACCAATAACAATGATCCACACCACTGTTTCATAAGATCGGAAAGACAGTTGGCGTTATAACCAGACTTGCCAGTGTTTTGCTCAAGAGTGGCTTTTTGATCTTTATAGTTTCTGAAACAAAGACAAAGAGGCCAATCCAATTATCAATCTGAAAGACCATGATCGATCAACAGTACCTGTCTCTGTGGATGATAATGCATGTCCCAAGTCCAATTTAACAACGCGACAGTCACCACCTAATGAAGAAGTATGCGTTTAAGCTAGTTACTATTACATACACATCACTACTAATTACCTCGGCATTAACAGAATTTAACATTATTGGAAGTTAGTATATGTTTAGGTAGAAAACAGAATGATAGGAGTCAACATCCTAACAGTGATATTAGTCATCGTCACAGGTTCTCAGATGCTGTCGGAAGCAAATATTGTGAAAATGGTATCATATGATATGGACGAGTTCCGTCAAGGTGTACTCAACGTCCATAATCGCCTTCGATATCTTCATGGTGCATACAACCTGCGCTTAAACTCTACTCTAAACCAAGTGGCGCAGGCAATGGCAGAGGAGTCAGCGGATGATACAGAGTTTCCAGAATTAGAGGCTGGAGAAAGTGTTTTCATGGCATGCACAACTTTTGATCGTTCCATTACTAGTAAAGAGGTAGTTGAGGCTTGGTAAGTATAAGCATTTACTTTTTATTCCTTCATTCGTTATCTTTGTTTCTTAACTGATTTGATTACAGACACTTTGCCAAAAGAGGATTTGTCTCAATGTAACTTACGTAGAGTGGCTCAGGAAATCCTCCTTTACGGTAGCCTGAACAATGGAGATTACGACATCCTAAACGGCTCCTACCAGGACATTGTGTAACAAAGACGAATTACACGTTGACGATTGTCGTTTTTATATGTCTTGATACGTACGTACTGACCTGCGTACTTGTATGCATTCTTTGTTACTTACATTAATGCTCACACAATTGTTACTTTACCACTTATCGTCGGTAGTTGCAAACTGTCCTTGCGATAACATAATAACATTTATTACCACAGATAATACATCATTTGATGAAATTAATATAGTATACTTGGCCACACGTATTTAGTGGCTTATAATTAACTTTATAAGTTGGGTAACTTCAACACGTATTTTCGTTACGTTTCTAAAACATCACAGATCAATGGCTTTTGATCGATAGCATTTTGGCCGATTATTAAAATATCTCAAACTATGTTAAGTGCTAAATGCGATGATTAATTTTGTTCCCGTTTCAAGAAAGGAATAGCATTATCAGTACAAAATACTTTTATTTAGGCTATTGTGTCTACTGTCTCATTTCTTGTATTTTGCTGATTATTGTGTTAATGAACAGATGTGAATTATCCAAAAAGTCATCTCGGGTCAACCTATCTTATTCAAATTGATCTGATTTCTTAGAAGAATCTTGTTAATGATAAACCAGTTATCTTCTCTTCATTAAAAGATATGATACGTAACACATGTCTAGTAAGTCTTAAGCTGCTCTCTTTGGAAAGAGCGTCGCATTTCGTTGATAGTTATTATATGAATAAATCACTTGAATACGTTCGAAAATTTCTGGGGTAACATTATCTTTGACCAGTTTGGATTAGTTGCCTACAAGGAGTTCTGGTTCCCCGAGATATCCTACAATTTATACCATCATAAATTGCCTCTTTTGGGGGTTTATTTACGTTTAATGAGGTAAAGACAGGAGACCAACCATTATCTGCTAGTACTCCTGCAGCTCTTGGAGGCAGAATAGTACGAGATATAGTGGAAATCCTCGATATTTTTTGAATGTGACAGTTTGCAATAAACGTACGCCTCAAAGTATGCACAACAATTCGTCACTGTGCTCAAAATATTTTCCCCTTTCAAGGATATTGGAAGGCAATAGCAAAAAAAAATCCAATTTACATCAATTTGGATACACTATGAAACCGTAAGAGCACCTTTACCTTGAGGTTAAAAGCTTGAACTAACGGATTGTGCCTGTCCTTTTTAATCAGTCCACAACAGAAATAAGTGCTGATCAATCTCTAATAGTAGTGGACTAAGTAATAGACTATTTGAACGACGATTCTTTTGGAAAAATTTTGGCTAAGAAGAAAATTATGAAACAGAGGTTTTATCTCCTTGTCCATTGAAGTATCAAGGATATATAGAGGCTATAAACAATCCATTAGAGTTTGTCAGGCTTTCAAAGAAAGTTGAGAATAATCTTTTGATCTGCCCAAATATTGCCATCAATGCACACTGCGAACAGCAGGTCAAGTAGATAACAATAATACGAGTTAAACCTTTGGTCTAATGATTAGTATAACGACCCAAATATTTCCTTGTTCCCCTGCGTTCATCCAACTAGGAAAACGGCTATTAATGATTGGTGATTTATGTACGCCTCTTGAGAAAGGTTTTCTACAAAATCAATTAAAACAACTTTTATCATATATGTTCTGCATTAACTGATCTTGTTGATTTGCTGATGTTTGGTCATGATAAAGCGGCCATTTTTCTTAGCACATCTTTACATGCATACATGCAACTCTACTGACGTATGCCAATTATGTAGATGTTGGTCTTTATACTTTTAGATGAAATTATTATATTTTATACTACATTTCAGTGTACACTTAGATTTGCTGTGCATTAGATACACCCTATAAGGTCATCACGCTTGAAAAGCTTAGGATGAATAAAAACAGTCGACAACATGTACGTGTCTAATCCCGTTGTTAACATACTTTGTTATTTACGTACTCATCTTTATGCTATAAAAGCCATTTAAATGCACTTCACGATGATTCCGATATTGAATTACTGCATTTGTTACTCTGCTGTTACTATGCCTTTGTCGTATTCAACGTCGGAATTTGTTGTTTAGTTGTTGACCCCTGTACACTTAGGTGTTTCCGGACAAAATTTTCCGTCAGCTTTATTACCATTGCCACATGTGTAATCATTACTTATGTTAATTTTCATAATCCTGAAGTTTTATTGTGTCTATTCATTGTAGGTATGATGAAGTATGCTCAAAAAGATTTACTTTTGAGAGGCCAGACAATAAAGAAGCACGCGGGTTTACACAGATAATATGGAAAGATTCAGAACAAATAGGGGTTGGAAAGGCGATCAGAAAAGATACAGAGCAGAACGTAGTTTGTACGTATGTTGTAGTCGTATATAGGCCTGCGGGGAACAAGGAGGACCAGTTTGAAAACAATGTTAGCGAAGGAATGTTTAATCGTGGACAGTATTGTGCAGCTATGGAAGCAGCTCAGCAAATTAAGCCAGAAGAAAGCAGGGCACGGAGAAGTAGTGCATGGTCAGTTTATCTATAGTTTGCAACGATTTAAGGTAGTGTTACATCGTGTTACATGAATTATAACGGTGAGATACAAGCTAAACGCCCTCTTCATTTGGAAGCAGTTAA
>JAAAKM020000433.1:13813-25137 GCA_010016025.2 Alatinidae sp. Z8VKAUB7J3 | reverse complement strand
TTAGTACTCTGAGGAGTGTCAGACGAAAAAAGCTTTTAAGTACACAATGTTTTCGCTATTTCGTGCAATATTATTATTTTGTACCACAAACAAACTATTTTCCTCTTTTGCAAAATATCAATGATCCTATCCTGTAGTGTTTTGGAAGTCTTAGACGGAGTGGCATAAATAGGAGTATACGGGAAATTTGCTGGGGGCGTTGTGTGTGTGTGTGTGGGGGCGGGGTTGCGGTAACACAGCAACTGTTCACCGCTTCTATATGGGGGAAACTTTGCTTCCTCAAGTGTTAGTGGACCCAACGTAGATTTTAAACTTGTCACTACTCGTGACAAAGAACTGCTTTGCTGGCCTTATTGTCAGAAAGCCATAATTGTCTCCTTGATATTGCAAACACAACATGAAGCATATGATTATGTAACAGCTGCTCTATTGAGGGGTAAAAAAGGACTGTGGGATAGGTTAAGACGTTACATAATTAAAGAAAGTTGGAGTTACTTGCGTAGAAAAATAGTTTAGAAGCAATTGGACTAGGATGCTCCAGTTCGCCCTGCAAACCTAAAAAGGGCAGCACCTGACCAGTGAAATCCTTTAAGTTTTGTTGAGTAAAATTCAAATGGTTTCGTGCTTTTTAAAACCTGCACGGTGTCTCTTCAATGTTACGTAACATTTGGCCCATCTCAATTTCCTGCTTCGTATGTTCATTCGGAAACAGGAACGTATATAATCACGTTGTCACATTTTGTGATTGCGCAAGAAAAACATACTAACGATGACAGTAGCTGTTCACTCAAGCTCTCTGCAAGGATTTTTACCAATAAGAATTTTGATGGGGTATGATCAATATATTCTCCGATCATCCTAAGCCCACGAAGCAGACAGTGTATGAAGTACAGATTTTATAATTGTAGGCAAATAGCCGGACGAAAAACCCCTATTCTATCATCAGCCCAATTTTCCTTTCCGGTTGACCCAAATTTTGTTTTGCGATTTAGTGTAATAATGAGATGTTCGTCTCTTTTTTAACCGCCGTACTAACTGGCTCGTTTACTCTGATAAATTTCCCTGGCTCTTTGGTGTCAAGTCTTTAGTTTCCGATCTTTCTTAAAATTCTAGTGCAACTCCTTTCTACTTTGTCTTAAAAGTGTGCAAACAACGAACATAAAAGATGAAGTTATTCGATTGCCCTACATTTTCTGCATTTTTCAACTGTTTTTTGCCAGCTATTGTAAGTAACAAGCATATCGGTAGGTATTAGTTCGTAAACTATCGCTACAAATGTTCTAAGGCAGAGACGATTACTGTTGCGTGTTTCAATGCGCTACAGTATGAATTTTCATCAATGTAATTGTCTTTTTCAATCATTTACAGCATTTGTTCATTTAATCATCACATTTCTCAGTACGACCATTTTCTGCACAACTGATGTTGAGAAAGCGCCTGTTGAGCTCAGGTGAAGGTGTTAAGACGACGCATTTGTGGCCTCTCTCTGAGCGATCCAGGACGTTGGCACATGAGGCTTAGTTATCTATATAGGTGCTAGGGTACAAAACAGCCAACTAGGTGTTATTACGTTTAAAGTATTTGGCTTAGATACGAGCTACACTTTCCCAGAAATTCTTTTATTTCACACGACACGTTTTCAGCAGATGCAAGAAAAGCAAACTGTTTGTTCCAGCTACGTCGGTGCTTTTGTGAGCTCATTACATATTCAAACGGCGTTTTTTACTACTTAGCGGTTTGTCGTAGAGAGATATATATCTCCTATGTATGCCCGACATTCTGTCTTTCCAGAACCAAGCCCATCGCAACACTCCCATGGTCGAAGTCGTTTAAAGAAGCGAAAGAAACATTTGAATGAGCATGGCAGTGATGTTCCAAATACATCAGCAATGGAGACCCAAGAGGGAGAGGTACGTCTAAAAAAGCGAAAGGGTTCAGAAGAAGAAATGACGACTCCGAGGCACGGAAATACTTCCAAAGAACTGTGTAGGGACAACCAACGTGCAAACGGACCTTATGAGGACGAGGACTCTACTCGGAAAAAGAAGCGTTCCAAGAAACGACACAAGATGGACCATTCAGAAATGGACGCTCACCAAAGTAGCTTATAGCTGTGACTGATTAACAAATCCCATAACGAATGATCTCTGGTACAAAAATTCAGCCAGTTGTAAGATAGAGTCGTCAGTCGTGGAAAGCATGCAAGAACACTGTAGATTATTTAAGTCCTATATGCAAATGATTTGTGTCCGAAAGAACCAATTTGAGACAGGATGTTTAAGGAAGACGACCAAATTGAGTAAACTTCAACCACGCTTATGCAGAGAAATCCTACGAAATTCGAAAGTCGAACAATTCGAAATATTTGTAACTGCTTCTAGCAATTTGTATTTTTAAGACCTAAGAGGAACTTCGAAACGTACAGACGGAAATATTATCTTACGTCTACTGTTGTCTACTTGTTTTATTAAACATTATTGCCCGAGGGTCACTTGCCATTGAAGTGCTTTAAGATGACGCTCTTGGCTCGAATATTTTAAGCGGAGACGTTATAGCTGTAAATATTGAAAGAATGATAAATTGTGGTTTGTCACAGGTATGAAATTTACATATAAAACGAAAGAATCGTGCTGGCAAGTTGTGATATTGTCCCAGCCGTAACATTTTGTTTTAGATTAACTGGTAAGTACTTTTATTGTGGGTGGGGTTGTGATAGGAGGGGACTTGTATTCAGGAGGGGTTATATTTGGAAGACTTCCGTATCTGTTCATGCGTACAACAGGGAATGAGAAAGATGCCTCAACCAGAACACTTACTTTAATTACAAAAAGATAAAGGGATAAGCCCGCACCTATCGTCCTGTTCGATAATTTATTGTTGCAATCACCCATGCCTTCCTCATTGTTGTCATTGTCATTGATCTTGACTTCAAATTATGAAACTTGGGATCGCATTTATATGTGGCACTGTCTGTCATGCAGCTGTAATGATCTTTGGTTTGATGGATTAATGCACAAGAATGTATTGGCCCTTTTGGGGGTCCTTTGGTTTTAAGCATTTAGCAGGCGAGTGTGGGTTGGTTGTTCTCCGCTACATCATCTTGTCGATCCGTGCTCGCATTTGAACATTTGAGTATGTTCAATCCGTACACGGCACTTCAATTTCAATTGCACTTTGCTAAAGAGCAACAGCTCGATCTGATACCAGTTTGTGTATTTGGGAGGTGTGTTTATTGAAGGTTTATAAGAACTACGCCAAAGTGAGAGGAGCTTTTGTATGTGTGTTCACCCGTGAGTACTAATCAGCGCTGAAAGATACTGTGTAGGACTGTTGTCGGCCTGTTTAAGAGGCCAGGACGTAAGTCAGAGCCAGCGAAGGCATGAAAGACTTCTTTCCAAATATGACAAACAAAATTTGTAGGAATTGATTTCTTTAGACAAATCAGGAAAATACTTTAATATCTCTTCACAATTTAGTAGTTATTTAAACACGTACAATGCTAAGTCAATTTTTGTACGTAGTCGTCGACATTTTAGAAGTAGCAAGAGCAAGACAAGGAAGAAATCCGTCTTGAAGGGTTTGTTTATATAACGTTTTTACTCGTTTAGACTTGTCACATTTTTCGTAGCACTTGAGACCTCGAGGAACGTACAATCGTACTGGAAACAGCCCCAGGAAAAGTTCCAGACTGTATTTGGCTTAGTTGAGGTCTACACGGAAGAGACATGAAGGCCATACCAAAAGGAGCAAAGGCTATGCGAGAGAGACCTGTTACATTATCTAGGAACTTTGGGGGCTCTTCGCACGGCAACGATACTAGAGCTCCTTTGGGACTATAGAGAGATTGCAACGAGAGTATGCTTGGGAAGGAAATAGTCTCTAGTTAAAGGCACGTCTAATAAGCTTGATCCATCAGATCAAATAAAAGTGGATAGCATTGACATCATCTTCCCCTCATTAGGTGTGACTGCTGTTATATTATTTTACACTGTATTGTGGGTGTTGTCTAATAGTTTCGTATCTACTATGGTCTCATGTGTACCAGGCATTCACTGTGTAATTTTTAAACAAGGATTTAGTATTCCACGCAGATATGTATATTGGACTACCTGTGGCTCCTTCATAGAGCAATACTGGTAAAAATAAGACCCATTGACCGGCTTTAATTTACGACTACCCATCGCTGGTGGTCGCGCTGAACGAAACCTATTTCTGACAATCATCATCGTGTATAACGAAGATGCTTTCCTTTTTTAACAAGTCATGCTGATAACCTCCGCACCGTCCCCGGCGATGTTTCAGTAAAACGTGTCTATAATAATAGACGAAAGTCTACGTAGGTCTCAGGGAGAAGGTGTTCCAGATTAGAAAGACGTTCTACTACACTTTTATCACTTGCTTTTCTACTTCACGTGCTTCACTCAACTGTATCAGTTCACGTTTCATAAAAAATTGTAGGATTACTTTCGTCTAGCAGACAGCAGCTGCGATCATCTGGTAACCTTGGCATTTCATGTCCTAGTAATTGAGAAGATTTTGAAACGGTCTCTTCGCATTGCCATTTGCTTCGCAACATACGACGCCACGACACTGCTGGGGTCCACTGTACGCACGTTCGGCATTTTAAGGCTGCAACAGCGGCCCTTTGCCTCAATTAGTTTATAAATTCACTGTGACTCCGACGACGTTTGATATTTCGTAGTTTTAAATAGCAGTAAATATCGAACCATTGGTGTAAAATTGTTTTGTGGTTCGAAGTTGTCGCTGAAAAGCTACCCCTATTCCATTCATAGGTACATGGGCGAGGGTGTAAAAATGTGAAGTCATGTTGTAGAATGTTGTAAATGTGAAGTCATATTCACTACCTTCTCAATATCAACGAGAATGCGATTTGACATTGACATGAGAATTGTAGACGCTGGTTGAGGCTAAAGGGTAAAGGTCAGTTGAGAGTAAACCGAACTTTTATGTGTTTATTGAAAGAGTTTTCGTTCGTAGTTTTTGTTAATAGCCATCGTAAATTCTATCTGGATCAACACAGATAAACGTCCAGAGTACAAAGTGTAAATATTTATTAATAAAATATGCTAATTGTCATCGGCATATTGGGCAAATTAACGTTAACGTTTGATATTTCCACCAAAAAGTACTGAAAGAACTGGCCTAACGAAAACCGGTAGTTAATATCTTGGAACCCAGAGACCAGTTAACCAATTCAACGAGGTGCAAAACAGGAACCTTTGGTTGCGCTTGTGCATTGGATTCATAGAAAAAATTCCGATAAAGGTAGTGATAACAACCAATAAAACCGAAACTATTTGATGTGAAGATTTTATACCTTCTTTATACTACAACCTCCTTAAAGTTGAAAAAAAAAATTCACAAAATGGATCTCTCAAGAAGTGCACACACTCAATTTTGCTGTTTTTAACCACCCTATATCACTTGCCTTGCTTTTAAACAAAACAACAACGTCATCAAAGTAAAAAGATTTTCTTTCGTAACTTTGAAAGTATGTGTGCGTGCTGTTGCTGTTGGTTTCGACGTGGACTGGGTTAGCAAAAGTTTATCAAATTAACATTTATTTGCTCGAAAATTGTCGTTACTTTTTAAGAAGAAAACACTTTTGAAAGTGACCATCGTGAACAGATCAAGTATACTTGTTGCTAAAAGTAAGGTGGTGTCTTTTTATGCCCACTTTCATTAGAGTTTCAGTTTTAACGTATTTCAGTGATCACGTTCACACACCCTGCATTAAAATAGCGTCAGTAACAAAATGCAGCCGTGTCGCACGCCGCTTCGTCCTTCATACTCTTCGTGGCGACATATACTCTTGCGATATTCTGATAGCTGCCACTCGTTAATTTAAAGGTTCTTTACTAGTATTCAGTCTCAACAGTAAACATTTTTGTTTGGTTTATAGCAACTGGGGCTTAAATAGATGCTTGAACATAAATAAAGTGTCTTGTTAATGATATTAAAATAACTTCTTTTGTAACTCCTTCTTGAAAAATCTGAACTGATCATTTTTGAAAAAACTCTTTGGCTTTGATCCTTGGGTTCATTGTTTAAATGAGTCAAACAGAAAAGTTCCGCGGTGCACAATGTGTGCGTTATGAATATAATAGGCCTTTGATTATCTTGCGTAATTAGGAGTTCTGTAACTACGCTTGTTAGTGGTATTATGTGGCTAGTTTAACTCATATTGAACCGTAAAGATGTTTGATCTTCATGAATTATAAGTCTTGATTTCGAGTATAAAGAAATGAATTGTCTTGCATAGCATTTGGAATCATTATTACATGCATTAGATCTCGCACGTGAAAGTGTTAGTATTGTCTTCCAAAAGGCCAAATTGTCAGTTGTGTCTTGTCAAGAACCCCGGGTAAGAAGCCATTCAACAAAAGCACCAACAGTAACATGTCAAATTGCCGTAGTACTGCGTAAGAACTGTTTCATATTTGCATGAATATATTCATGATATTATATTCCATACCTATTACATTAACTTGTGTAAATAACTGAACACAGGGACTGCGGAAACATTAATGTCCCGCCCACTGCTCATCAGGGGTCTTTGATTAGGAGACTGCGGCAAAAATTAATGAACATTCTAGGCGTACGAGCATATAAGCGTCTTACCTTAAATACAACAATTGTACAATAACCTTAAAACGCTGGTTTTCTTACCACATGCCTCATCCTTGCCGATGCTATAAAAACCTACATTTCAATTCTAAGAGGCCGTGTTAATCTCCCTCAAAACGATTGTTGGTCCTGCGTCCACTAGGTTCGTAATCTATATTTTTTCTGGCCTTATCAACTTTGTCTTCCTTTACGAATAGCGTTTCATCATATGCTTACTTCATAATTTCTTATTTCCATTCTCTGAGTGAGTATATCTCGACACTTATTGCTTGCATTTAATAATCTTTATGTATCTACTTAATCTTCGTCAAGGGAAATGTTTTCTTGAGATATTTGAAGCCACTGTTATCCAATTAAGTCTCTTCTCTCAATGAACTATATTCTTTGTTCCTTCTACCAAATCCATGATCATTTATTTGTTCCACTCGTCCTTTAACACCCGTCATGAGCAACCACCTTTTGCTATTCTTTATACACGATGGGCTATTCCTGCTACACGATCGGCAATGATTTTACTGGATTGGATTAGTTTTTAACAAGATTGTAACTGACTTCTACTACAAAGATTTCTGAAGGCAAGTCATCGTGAAACGTCACTCACTAAGCATTGGTCATACGATCAATATTTTTTTTTATAATGTGGTTTTAGATACGGGGGTTTTGGAACTAGTCAACACATGATAAGATGGCTTTGAATTTAACAAGTTTAGCGTGCAGAATTTGATGTTGCAATTCAGTGCTTCCTGATTCCACTATTCGGACTGGACAGAAGCCTACTGCAAGATTTTGTAAGCACTATCGGCACTCAAACTTTACTGAAAATAAAAGTTATAAAAGTTCGCACTATGTTGCTTTACTAAATATAGTAACCTTGCCCATCTTTTCTTTCTGATACCACTCTGGTCATCTGAAAGCAATTATGCAAAGATCTTACCTGGGATTATTTATTCCAAATTACTGGATACCGAATACTGTCAACACTGAATTAACTGTTAAAGGAATATGTTTCTTTTAATAAGACGAGGAAGACAATAGTATAAGTATGATGGCAAATAGATAGAACGTTCCAATAAGAGAGAAAATATACAAAAAGATCGGTGCAACTTGTTCTGTTTACTTTAAGGGATTAGAATTTCTACCTTCATAAGTTGGTAGAGGTCAGGACTTTCCCCCCTCAACGTATTGGTAAATCAGGCATTTATGCTTGTAAGGAAAAGTTGGGGTTGAAATTTTGATTCCATAATAGAGGAAAGAGAAGGAAGTTGATGTCCAATATTGTGTAGAGGATCTAACTCTTCATTGCCAAAACAAGTTCTAAAGTAGGCTGTATTCAGAAAATTAAATTGGTATTAGGAATACCTGCTTTTTAAAGTATAGAAATAAGAATAGGAACATTGTAGTAGAATAAGAACACCGTTGTTATTTCTGCATACTATTAGGTCGTGAAAGGTTTCATACTGAAACATCATTGTAGATATATTCTCATATCTTAAAACCAGAGGGAGACTAGCAATTTAAACAATAAGATTACGAATAGATTGCAGTTCAGATACCAGAAACAGTTTTAAAGCACTTTTAAACCCCATTTTTGAGTTAATAGTTGGTATTGCAATGCTTCCACAATTGGGTGAATAATTCATTTAACATCGTACTCTAAAACCATAATAGCTGAAGATCAAAGTTTTATTACTAAATAAGAAAAGGCAGAATTCTTGAAGTTTACAATAACACACTATTATATCCTTGTTATCTCTGTGAAGATTAGAACCTTTACCTTGAAAAAAGTTGGAGATAACGGTATTACTTCAACTAATAGCTGAATAACGTAACTTTTATGCTTAAAAATAGTCGATATTTTGCGTTTTACTAAAAAAATGAAGAATTTACCATTTTTGTTTCTAAAACTATTTTTCATTCAAATCATTTAGTGATAATACCATATCAGGGTCCTTGAAATTTAAAACAGCTCGCTGCTGTAGCTTTTGCTTTAAAAGTAAGTGAACGTTAGGATCTTTAATTTGACAAAACCTGTAAGCGTTAGCTTAGTAAATGGATGGACAACCTAATTTTTATTTAAACTAGTTTGTTTTGTATTTCGATACAAAAATTGTCATTTACAATCCTTACTTTTGAAAGAATTCTTTTCGTCAAATTTTTACACATATTCAGACATCAAAATTGTTCAATTTTACAACAGATCGCTATTTTAGATTTTACTATTAAAAATAAATGAAAATTGGCATTTTTACCTCTAAATATAGTTGGACATTGGTATTTTTAGCGCCAAACAAAGCCAATATGCGTTTTGTCTTTTTTGCTAAATGCGCAAACCGAGTATGAGAATGAGCGAGAGAACAGTGATGTAATTTTTTTCACTTTGAGCAGGTACAGCGGAATTTAGTGAACCAGCACGAACGTTTAATTAAATCTTATTATAGATTATCACTCTACGAGAATACCAAGCGGTGTATTAATACAGGGTTTAAAGACCAGTTGGTTTGAGAACCTCCAAGGTTCCGCTTCCAAGGTACGACAGCTTTCGCTAATGATCAGAATTTGCAACGTGCCAATGGCGACCGAAGTTTGATTTCGGTGGGTTTATTATGTGCAGGTGAGGTGAAAAGTTATTAGACGCTAGATTACTGTTACCACCGTTCAGTCGGCATGAAAACAAGTCAGTGCATTGTGCGGCTATTAATTTGTTAAGAACAACAAGCTTTCCCCTGAGTACTTTATCAAAATGAGCTTTGTTTATTTACTTCATTATCCCCATCATACACACAAGATCAGATTTAGAGCTGAGATAGTTTAGCCTACGAGAGGTGATTAGCGATACGAAAGCTGCAATCACAGTGGACTCTCCTAGTAGAAAAGAAGCTAAGTGTTATTTACCATTGCATCTGGCTGTAACGGATACCAAGGATTCCTAGTTCATGTCACCTATAGCTCTGTATGCATTCATCAATTTACTTCATTATGCAGCGAAGACCTATCATTAATTAAGCTATGGAAAATATTTTTTTGTGCAGGAGCATGCAGATAGGAACCTCAGCTTCCAAATGGTGCAAAACGCTAGTCACGGATATTTATTTGAGCATTGTTTATGGGAATCGTAACATTTTAATGGGTGCATGAATAACAATATATTTACAGCATTCTGAGGCCCTTTGTTCAATGATGATTCAGCAATAACAACTTTGCACGGAACACGCAAGGTCGGATGAAATAAGGTTAAATTTTAAGTACTGAAGAAAATTAAATGTTCAGTCACCTCTTATTCCATTTTCTCCGTTAAATTCCAAATCTGTCATTTAAATTCCTCTTTTAATAATTTTATTTGTGTATTTTTTGAAACCTGATAAATTGGAATAAGCCAAACATTACAATCCACGTTTTGTTTTTTATGTTACTTGTAAAGATGCTTTATGCTACAGTGCCTTTGAAAATGCTTCCATGTTTCTCGCAAAAACCGTGTCCGTGCTAGAAAACGGTATTACTCCTCGAGTCATATATCTCCTTGTGCTAAAGTAAATCTCGTTTCTTTTCCATAATGAATACTTAGGGTAACGTCTAGAATAATCCAGCTTTATAGTATGGTTTAAATATGGTATAAATTTTAAAGTCTTGGCAAGGAACAGCGGGATTTGAAATGCATGCAAACACCTTATAAGAAAGAGGATATAAAATCAACTGTTTTAGAATCCTTTATAACAAGAACATTTATAGTGCTCAAGTATATTTCAATGGTTTGAGCATGCGCAAATACAAACGTAATGTACACATATATATCGCACGAAAAAGCACCCACTTAATCACTGCACTAAGAAGTTGCTTACAGAATTATAAATATGTAGGTTTATATAAACTCTATGACTGACAATACAAGCCTTAGATGAAATAATATACCAACCTTAAAATTGGCTTGTCTTTTGTCTGACCATTGTATAATTTCGTTCCTTTACATTTTATAAAGATTGACAATGAAAGAATTTTTATGAAATTGGTAAACCTTGAAAACTTTACATATTCCAACCTGTCCTAACAAATTGCTTGGCTGCATGTGTAAATGCCAACAACTTCATATTGATACTAATTATAGAGTACTTCATACAACAAGATAAAGGCTAGTTCCTGCAAATGGATAATAATGACAAAGCACAACAAAATATCTCGTTTGCCTTGTATTTTATGCCCGGAACAGTAGGACAGTAAACAGAAAACTAAAGAGAATAGTGTACTTTGAGTGACAAATATTCATACAAAGAGGTGAGTGTTTTCTATGTTTCATTTACGCTACTTTAAATAGCTTTCCTACTTTTATCAATCCTACCAAGCATGGAGCAGCTGTCTTGCTCTAAAGCATTAAGTAGAAACGTAAAATCTGGATTTGCAGATTACTGATATGTCTGAATGAAACTTATTTGATTCTCAGCGCCAACCCACAAATACGAAACTGTCCAAATGATTTCTTTCCCCTTTAATTGCTGCAAAACTCCATGATCAGGTTAAGTAGGCGATTAATAGCTTTCTTACAAACGCCTAGATACATTAACATGATCTTAAACAAAAAAATAAAGTTTCAAAATTAAAGTTTTGGGGATCTATTTCCCGAATCCTCAGAAGAGTTTTCCAAACTGACAGGGCTATTATTGTCATATGATGCAAATAGGCATATG
>JAAAKM020000433.1:0-13713 GCA_010016025.2 Alatinidae sp. Z8VKAUB7J3 | reverse complement strand
ATCTATTTCCCGAATCCTCAGAAGAGTTTTCCAAACTGACAGGGCTATTATTGTCATATGATGCAAATAGGCATATGGTTATTGTGTTAAAACTATGGCAACCAAATCTTGACCTAAAAATCTCAAATTTGACCTAACCTTTTCAGAATGACATTTGTATGATCTTATCTTTAGAAGTGTTGACTTCATTTTGACTTAATGGTTCTATTCAAAGGAAATTAGCAGTACATGGAAAAATATTCTAAGTATACATAAAGTAACCCATGCGCGGCATATTACGATAAAAAACTAACCATTTCTTCTGCTCAAATGCACAGGCCTTTCACGCCAGGGTTTCCGTTGCGTCAAAAAGCTTTCATCAGGGGACGAATTTTAACGATGAATGTCCACCGAATAACACTTGCAACTTGTAAATGGAAGGCTTATATAAAGTCGAAGGCTCTTCCAGTACCGTGTTAATAGGGGCTAAGGTGAAATGAGATGTGGCTTTTAGCACCATCATCTTATTTTTAGTGAGCCTCTTCGCAAACTAAAGGCGTCGACTGCAAATTTATTGAAAGTGAGCACAATGGACCTATTTCTGGACGGAAACAATCATTTTGACTTTTTTGACGTAAAGGCGAAATTTTGACCGTAGATCGACTTTATTGACTTTTGATTGCCTTAGTTATAACACGCAGAGCTAATTTAGATCGTTATGTAATAATAGTCAAAACTTAGGGCTCAAGTATCCGGTACAAAATACCTATAGGTACATAATAATTTCTAATCACAGATAGGCTCTCATTTACATGGTTCTGGATAGCTATCTGGCAACAAATCTGCTCTCACAGAGTGTGCTTCTAACTTTGCGAGTAGCTTTTGTCACCACTTAGATTTGAAGTTAAGTTACACACTGATTGGCGTAATTTAAACCTTGCTATTGTTCGATGTCATTTACGGACGATAAAAGTAAATACAAATCACGTGATACTTTGATACCCCAACATTTCAATGTAAGAGAGAGTCATTTGAGAAGAAAGTGTAACATGTAGCTTTGAGTGAAGAAGTTTAACGTTACCCCAAATTGTATCGGATACGTATTTGTACCACTTCCACTAGCGGGGCAAGGTTGGTACCAAATTTTTACATAGAAAATAACTTAAAGGGCTTCGTGGTAACAAAAACTATCCGGTATCAAAAACTTTCAGGCAACACAAAATATCCGGTATCAAATTTTACCCGGTATCAAATGTTACCAGGTATAAAATGTACCCGGTACCTTGTAACTGAAACCTGCACATAGGGAATTATAAGAAAAATAATATAAGTACACTTTAAAAATAGTAAAAGGCTAGAATTGGACTGTAGTAATTTGAATGGAATGGCTAGGAAAGCAGAGAGAAGATCAAAAGGTGCTGCCAGACACTCTGAAGCACGTTATACCCTTGGTCACATGCGGACAAACCGGTAACTAGGCAAGAAGAATGAAGGTTACTAATGAGGAGGGAAGCTACACTAAGCAGTTTCCTTTCTTAATTTTATAATTTTCTATTAATTGATTTTAATTGTATGAGTTCTAAGATTAACCCCTTTGGTATAAATCATATGGGCGAGAGGATCGGAGACAGGGATGTGCAAACAAAAAAACGAGAGCCCTTATTTTTGACTCATATACGTATATGCTGAGCTAAAAGAACGCTATAAGAATATTTCTTCAGTTTCTCAAGGGCTTCCAGAGACAATGTATCAAATTCTTGTGTCGATTTACTTCTAGGGAATGCTTAAAAGGTTACTCCATCATGAGCTTTTTCTCCAGAAGCAGATTTCCACTGAAAAGAGGGTAGAACACAATGGAGGTAATTTAGCACCTAGACTTCCCACTAGCTACAGACCTGTCATTCTTTCGTTTAATTTTTCCTTGTACAGGATTGCATCAATACGTGTGACACCTCCTTCAATAGCTTGTAAGAAATATCAGCACATGTTCCATATTGCATGTTTTATATTAAAGTAATAGAATTAGCCTTTCTGGTACTATTAGTTGCCTTGAGAGCACTGCTTTATGACTCTTGTGAAAGGTGGCTATCATACTTTCTTCGTTTCTACCGACTTCGTTTGGAAACTTTTAACATACATCTTAACTTTGGCTATGATAGTCAATATAAGAAAGATAAGGTGAAAAGTCTGGTCTCGTATTCTGCCAATAATTGTCATCGATATATTCACAGTGTGTAAAGTAATTAATACGCTTGTTCATTTTTAGTAATGTGGTGACTTCCCCTCTCCCCTCACAATGCTTTTCGAAAAAAGGTTTTCACTAAAACTAATGATCATAAAGAGCCCCCATTCCCTAAGATTCAAGTCTAGGCGCCAACACATTCTATATCTCCCGCTGATAAAGGCAAATATAACTATTTCCTTGATCAAAGGGAAATAAAACAAATTCCTTTCTCTTTCCATTGCTTTTAAACACTTGCGTCAAGAGGGGGAATAGCATTAATACTTACTCAAGGACCGGGCCCTCAAGAAGGCACGCAAGACGTAAAGGTATGGTTATCCAAAAATTGTTGGTAAAGCCCGACGTCCCACACCTATTTCTGTAGGGGGGCCTTCCCTCGGTGACAACGGCCCTGCCTCTGAAGGCTTGTCTGGACGACAGCTGACAAAGGAAATTTTTCTCCACTGACAGTTTTCTTTAAACATAATTCTTGAAGGGTAGAGCAATCTGTTTCCTTGGGAGCCCAGCGATCGTCTGACAGTATCCGACTATCGCTAGGTACAAAGCAATTAGGAAAAAAAAAATACAAATAATTTTACAGTAAGTTTCTGAAGAAGTGATCACAGATTTACAGAGTTTTAGTCTTTGCAAAACTGTAAAAGGTGATCTCACTGAATCCGCATAATCATCAAACCACTTCACAAATATCCTGGACATTCCTTTGTTTATTTGAATGCTGTTGAGTATTTATAGGAGCCTTGTTTTATTTCTCTTTGTTTAAAGCACTTTTTTCTTCCAGGTACATTTTCTCACAATGTCCACGTCCTATTACAGAATGATTTTTGTGTGTCAACTCTGTTGTAGCAAGGAGGCCGCACCGACTCCTCGTCACGTGGCACATGCGAAGGTTGAACAATAACATCGAGGGGAAACAGTTAAAGCTTTCCCAAGCAGTTTTATTCAAGTTGCTATGATTGTACAAATAGTAAAAAAATTCCATAGCTTGTGCTGATGTAAAAGCGTCAGTGAGTGGATGAAAATGATGTTTGGATACCAATCTTGAAGTTTTGCCCCTAATTTATCTTTCTGTGCTTTTAAGATCCCAATGTCTGACCTTGATACCGTATTTGGAAGTACTATATCAACAACATGAGTGTTTACTGTATTATTTAGAATGAAGAACATATTAAGATCTTTCTGAGGTCTTTTCATATACAGACCGAAGAAGATTTCAAGCATTGACCATTTCGAAGTTTTTGTGAAACAACAGCGTGTAATTTCATTCACTTTTGGAGCCATGGAATTTAACTACAATCAGTGAAAATGCAGGGTTTTTATGGTATAGTATTTTATCTAGTTTAACAAAGTTATTTCGGAACTTACGATCTTTAGTAGTGCTCACCAATTTTTTTTCCTCAACAGAGGATTCCCTTCTTTGCACTGCTTTTCCTAATCCTTATGTTTCGTCAATATAGTTTCACCGTCAAAAAGGCTCGAAATAATTTTTTCCTCTGCTCGTCTTGCAAGAAAGCTAGCCAAGAGGACTTACTTCCATTTTTCCTTGATTTCATTTGTGAATGACATCAATACCGTATTTCCTTCAGTAAACGTCACTCTCTGACAAATGTCGCCTTCTAATAAATGCCGCATTTTGAAGAGTAGCATTTGTTAGAAAACAGACCAAAGAAGAAATGACTAATAGTTTAAACAAATTTTACATGTTCTTCATCAACAATATATGCCCTTTTCATTTTAATAGTTGGTCATTAAGAATTTTTGCATCAATTATTATTCATTTTTCATTTTAAAATAAACGCCGCAGCCAAAATCTGGGGTTTGCAATAAAGACCGCGGCGTTTATTAGAAGAAATACGGTATGTCTTCAACGTTAGACTTCAGAATAGCTGTACCCAGTAAAGGCTGATCAGCGGATGTTAAAACAGAAAAAAAGGAAGCCAGTTCTTCCTGGCCCAACTATGGAGGAAAGATATAAAAACTACTGTACTTGTTACTAAGATTATGTTATTCGAGGCGTGCACGAATTAAATGGTCGTCAATTGCGCTAAATTCCATAAGTACGGTAGTCTCTAAGAACTTTAAGCTTGCTCTGTACTTGTCTTGAAGTTGTTGTGATTATAGGAAGGTACCTTATTATTTTTAAAATAACATATTGCGTGTTTGGACACTGAGGTACCACCGAGTTTAACTGCTGCATCAGACCATCATCGGAATTGCAGACGATAACCAAGCAACATATCAACGGTTTCCTACTAATTTATTTGAAAACTATTAATATATTAACAATCCATGTTACCGGCGTAAAATGTAATATCAAAAGTAAATATAATTACCCAGGTTCAACCATGTTGCAAGTAAAATCTGTTCCTCAAATTTGTTATCCCTTATTTTTAGTTTTCACCTCCATAACATTTTGAAAGTGAACAACAAGTTTGGTATGCTCTACTGTACACAATTTGCTACTAAGGCGTGGGAACTATTGCTAATGCGCAGCGCCTAAAAGAGTGACAGTGGGGTAGGAACTTGTGTTTCTGTTGAGCAGAGGATTTTTCTGTTTAATTAGAAGACCTTCTTTCAGTAATAATAGCAAGTTGGACGGGGCAGAAACTAAGATCTTAAAGCCATTTAAAGATATGGGCTGGTTTGTCGATGTAGCTACTTGTCAGATGCTTAAAAAATAGATAGGGGGGGGGGGGGTGCCCTCTAAAGCCGACACTTGTGTAATAATTTTTCCGTTAAGATTATTGATCTCGATTGTGTATAGCGATTTCTGGGTTTACGGAGTAAAGCAGGCTAAAATCTGGATTGTCAACAAATGTCAGATAATACTCCAGGTATTAAATAAAATGCTTCCACAACTAAATCAATCTGAGTGGGTATATTTATCCGAACATTTGTCAAAAGTTGCGACAATTTTGGCATTAATTGGATGGGCCTGATTGTACTCGCTTTCTCAGTGGTGTATTTGATTTGATAAGTAAATAAAAACTTGCCATTACGGTTTGTATCGTCAAAAAATATTTTATTTCCTGTTTGTTCTTTGCAGTATGGCGATCTCTTTCCTGTTAGCTTAGACAGCTGAATTGTTGTATGTATGTGGACATCAACTTGACTTAGCGTTGATGCCACAGTACACGAAAAGAACCACATGCTGCTTTAAAGGTATAATTTTGCATTTTCAACAGCTTTGTATCATAATCATGTACCATATGAAATATCTTTTAAGCATGATTTATAAGCAAAAACATGTTGTAAAGTAATTTGCCAAACATAAACCTTGGACTGCTCCGATTGTCTATGCCTTTATAAGTATTGTTTACACTCAGCTGGCGAGGTGAAAGCACCGTGCCAGATTCCTTCTCTACATGACCAGGTGATACAATACGTGAAATTTCCTGACCGTTTCAGACCCACCTGGACTTTAAAAGGCCTACCTCTTGACTGTCTTGTATATAAAATGACAAGTTATACCCTTTTAAAATAATTATCTCTTCGTGTAACATGTCACATAGGTGACTAAAAACGTGTCCCTCGTTAATAAGTTGTTTCAGTAGCGTTTTAATTCCTCTCCTATAGGTTCTTTGTAGGTAGTTATTGTCCTTCAGTCCGGAAGATTTGCTTTAATCAGTTGCTTGCTAAAACTGGTTGCTTTCCAAGATGTGGAACAGCAACTTAAAGCAAGCCAATCCTCGACAGATAAAAGTGGAAATTCACTGATCTGTAACGTGTGCCTTCTCTCTAACTCGTAAGGATGATGGCGGTTTATTATTTGGCCCATTTTTCATCGCGGCTTCGTTTACAAACAGATAACTGCAAAAAATCTTTAGCATGGGACAAATATTCAGGCTCATTACACTCCATTTCTCTGCACTTTCATTTATAATGTCTATCGCAATGAATTTCAACTATTTGATGTATCAATGGACAGCTCACATATGACAGAAGAGAATCTCAATGGACTTATAAAGCTTATTGGAACAGATCGCTATAGCATTGACCTGGTTTGACTCTGAGCTCCCTAGTCGGCCTGCTACAACATTGTCCGTAAGATCAACGTTACAACTTTAGATATCATAAACTAAGAAGTTAAGGGTGAAGGAAATGTTTGGCTTGTCACTAGCTGCATTGCATAATTAGAGGAAGGAGGAAGTGCTGATGAAAAGCTTATCGGCCAAAGTTCGTATTTTACGCAACGGAAATTATCATGGTAACTGAATTAAAATACTCCTTTGTGTCAGAAGGCTGGTGGGCCAGAATTTAACAAGCCGTTTTAATGTTGGGCATCTTGAGGAAATTTGTTTGTAACTCGTGCTTGTTAGCAAAAAATACATGATCTAAGGAGTGGTAGTTCCTGGTAATTTGTTGAAAAATAGGAGTCATCATTAGCGCCGTGTGCCATCATTGCTAGAAAGAAAGGACTGTAAAGTATTACGTGTAACCTTCCTTGACTGATTGCTTGCCATCCCCCACAAAAGGGGCCTCGCATTTATGCTGATAATCTGTGAGAGGATCCGTGTCTCAATGGGAGCTGGAGATAGAGACTGTCCCTGACATGAAATGAGAATTGTAACTTTCTACTTACAGTTTGTATTTACCTGAATTTTACTAAGTTGACTTTAAGCGTAGAAAACAGAAACCTAAGTTTTAGATTTGATCGCCATTGATCATTGTTCATTACAGAAAATTATTTATAATCGTCTGTTTTTATTTAATAAAATCACTATCAGTTTGACTTTACGCTTGTCAAGGAATGCTGTTATAGCCCCCCAGTGGTTTCCTATTTACAGTTTCTGTGCCCCTACTTGTACATATGTGTACGCGCAGAGTACTTGCGCTTACGTATTCTTGGTATATCTTTCCGTTCATTACAGAAAATTATTTATAACCGTCTGTATTACTTTAATAAAATCACTATCAGTTTGACTTTACTCTTGTCAAACAATGCTGTTATAGCCCTATTCACATTTTCTACTTCCTCAACTTGCGCATATACGTATGCGCAGAGTACTTGCGCTTACGTGGTCTTGGCATATCTTTCCACTCTTGTGTAGGCATCTCCTGCATGCAAACTGTATAAACGTATAAAACTGTATAAACGTCAGCACAGTATCCCTGCATATAGTACAAGCTCACTCCCAAAGTTTTAGAATTGTCAACTTTGAAATTGTTACTTTAATAGAGAAGACAATAGAATCTGTAAGAGGAAAATACTGCGCCACACTCTTACAACTCCCGCAGAAACAACAATTTAAACATATCGAATACGCTAGCTCAAACATAAAAGAAATTGATCTCTGTTTGCTCATTAAACCAAATAGCAAATACTCATTATGTTTATTTTTGAGTCTTTTGTACTGCATCATTGTCCCCTTAAAGACATTGCGTAATTACCTTAAAAGTTACGTCATTTGTAACTTAACGCCTATGCTATATGTAGCTTACTTTTTCCATTTACGGTCTGGAAAATATGATCTTTTCAATTTCTTTTTATCATGCATTGGCCCTTCATTTCACTGATCTGCGATTGTCATTTCTTTGTTGTTGTCCTTCTGATCTCTTTTCATTCAAAATATCCGTTGTTTACTTTGGGTGATAAGGTCATGATTTCTCGCATGGTAGTACAACAATTGTTGGAGTTCTTTGTTTAGCAGAGGCAGTAGTTTGTTTTCTTTTAATTATCTCGGTCTTTCAAGGGAATCTACATGCAACTAGTTATTCTTTTTTAAAGTTAGAATGACCAGTTTATTAGTTCAGTTGATTAGGCTTAAAGAATTTTAGGGCACAGCAACTAAACTTTAGGTATCATAATATACTATGCATGAAGCCAAATTGAGCTCGCTTAATGAAGAGTTGGCTTGTTGTGGATAAAAAGAGGCCCCTATATGCTGCTTTGAGCTGTCTTGTTTAATGAGGAAACCCTGCTATCGCTATCATTCCTTTTGTCAAAAGGAGCTCTAAATTAAGCGTGTTATCTGCACATAAACTTGAATTTAAAAAGTTAAAATGTGGTTATTACAGATATATTGCTTTACCTCAGTTGTTTTTGTCTAGAGCCAATTTTCCCAAACTAATACAACATTTTCTCATACAACACAACAGCAGCTAATACGCTGTCTGTCTCTGTTAGAAAGCGCACATACAAGTAACCTATCCATTAACCAGAAATGCGACATATTTTCGATTACGTATTTGATGATTACGTCCCCTTTTGATTTGCAATGCTTATCAAACTAAGCTGTTCTAAATTGTCAAAATTCTCAATTTCGATGACTCATCTTTTAACAAAATGCTCTCGTCATGCTATTGTTTGTCTTCAACTTAAAAAATCATATTGGATGAGAGTACATTCGTTACGCATCAAAACTAGTTTATTTTTGTAAAGTGTTACTAAACCAGTAATCGTGTCCCTTAGCTACCCCACACCATAACAATATTTCCTGAAAATATACTTTACTGTACAAATTTCAAATTGGGTTGAGTAATGAATTTTGTAATTATTATAAATGTCCGCCAGACACTTGTTACAAACATCATTGTGAATATGATTTCCCTATTCAAAGGAATAGTTGTTATCTTATTTCAACACACACGAAATTTTACATTCATTTACTCACATTTAGAAACACTGGGCACATTTTTGAAAATTGAAAAAGCTTACTGTTCACATTTAAATGTAATGGAAATATGATTTTAGGGTAGATAACCAAAAGTATCTAATGGCTCATTTTGGATTTCTTGATAGAAAGACTATCCAAGGCTTTATGACAGTTTTGTACCCAGTTTGTACCTAGTAATGTAGCAGCATTGTTTCCTCTACCGGTTTCTTCAGAACACAGTGTATCCCAGTATGTAAATTTAAGGACACTGCATTGAGGTACATAAAAGAGAAGAAGACCTAAATACGAGCCTTGTGGAGCTCCTACATGATTACTACCTGTTTAAGAGGTCACGTAAAAGCTAATTTTAAATAAAAGACACTTAATAAGAGATATTTTCAACCCTAATGTCCAATTATCGAAATAAACTTCATATCTTGAAAAACTTGGAGCTAAAAATTCAGTATGGCACTGTGACATAAGGGAAGAATTCGAATCCGATAACTGTAAATTGTATTTAAAAATGAAAGAATTTTTAAGAAGAAAATGAGACGTCAAGCTCCTCCTCCTTTGTAGTTGGTCTAACTTAAGTTGTCCTCCTTAACGTATCTATCAGAATGCCGACCCAAATCATCACACACAGTTTTTAAAAAATTACCTTTGTCACTTCTGATCAGTGGCATTTAGATATGAAAATGACACAAGCATAACATGAAAGACAGTACGGACGTTGTACCTTGTTACACTGTCCTCATTGTTTTGATGATACACTTGGATACAAGAACAAAGTTTAGTTAAGATACAGAACATAAACACTGCACGAAATAGCGAAATCATGTTGCACTTAAAACCAAAATTCGTCTAACGTTCTCCGGATAACAAACGTCAGACTGGTCTAAATGGGAAGGACGAAACATGTTACCCAACCACAATTTTTGAAAGAGCCTACTACAATTTGAAGCGCGTGATTGATTCTACGTCTGGCCCAATCAGCATCTGCTAGAGCTACTTTGATTGCTCAAAAAGGCCCCATGAGAATACAAATTTCTATTGTTTACAAGGCAAAGGCATTTTCATTTTTATGTGCATTGAATCCGGGACTTAGATGCAAGCCTAAGTCTAGATTCCACCGCTACTGATGACACAATTTTAAATTTTTTGATATTTACATCGCGCGGGTGCAGTTCTTAAAAATTGCTGTACCGGTTTGACAAAGATTAACAGGTTACTTTCATTTTCTTTTACAGTACCTTTTAGTAACTTAAGCTTTTTCGGCAACAATCAAAGAAAATATATCCATGGTGTTTCATATAATGTGCTGTGTCTTCATCAAAGTCTACGCTTCTCAATTTGTGTAATAATCAGTGATCAAATATCAGTTTTTCGTACTCCCTGTCTGTGTTATGACAGAGCGATTTATCTTGATCTACCCTATTCATATCATTCACTACATCAGTTTTGAAATTCATGCAGCTACTCTACTACACTTTCTTTGCACCTAACGATAATCGTATTAAGATTCTTGGAAGGACTACTTAACTCACAGCATCCGGTTAAAGACGACACCATGTTATTAACTACGGTCCCTCTGCGTTCTATATGCCGGAGGCTCTGACCCATACTGTCTTGCTCCAGCACGCCTTGTTTTGATTCCAAGGACGAGTCAAGGTTAATTGAAGCTGTAACTGTTTTTGTAATTCGGTTCTAAGGCAATGTATAAACGACTGCATCACACTCTTATGTTCATTTTGATCTTTGCATCTTTAGGGGATGTCGGTGTCCAGAAATAGCTGTTTTCATTTATGCTTGTCTCAAATTCAAATCATATTCAGAGCCAAACCTAGAAGAATCAAGTTAATATGAATAAGCACTATTTTGAAGTCTTCAATGGTGCTAGAATTGACCTCTCACTAACAGGCCCCCCTTTTAAGATTCTACAACAATCACAATAGCGTGTTGACACCAAACTATAAGGCGGTTTTGGGAGATTTAAGAAACAAATGTGAGTCATATTAGGGCCTTATAGAGCACTGGAGCATGGATTGTTACTAATATGGAAAGCAAAATGCCATTTAGAAGAGAGGATTTAAAATACAGCGTAACCTGCCTATAAGGATTACCCAAAGGCCTGTCCAATTTGGCCGTCATAGAGGGGTGGCCGTTCTGTACAGGTTAGGTAAGAAAGGGGAAAATTGTTGATGACGTCATATTTGTATATGATAATTAACAAAATATGCGCAAAATAGTAATAAGCCGTTTTATAACAATACTTTTAATGACAAACTTTGAAAGCCTCAAATATGGAAAATAGTCGGCTATATAGCTCTGCCTCGCAACACGTCTTTTGGTAAGAACAACTTTTGTGATTGCATCCTCCGCCTTGGAAACATGCCCTAGTGTGTCAGTGTGTCCATAATCAAGAGCAAAGGCGGCCAACTGATTTACATAGGTTGCCGCCGTTTCCAGTGTAATACACGAGTTCGATTTTTCTTCAACGACCAGCTCGTCTCACAAGACGCTATATCGCCATATTGCCGACCATATTGCATCTCTGAAGACATTTTACGAAGGTCTTGGGGTCCACATCATCCCACGCACAATGCCTTCTGTGATTAATTTAGGAGCATTCTGAAGTTGCCTGGATTCAGTTGTTGTTTATTCAAGTGTGTGTGGTGAGTTTAATTCAACAAATGACCGTTATACACAGGGAAACTATTAACCTGGTCCGTATGAAAGTGACCGCTGACCAAGTTAGAGAGGTGACCGTTCTATAAAGGTAAATTACTATGTAAATTGTAACGGCTGGTTAATTGATGACCGCTATGGACAGGTGGCCGTTCTATAGAGGTGGCCGCTAAGGCAAGTTACACTGCAATTAGTTTTGAAAGGCAATGGGTATCTCGCTAATTTCTCTTTCAAAACAAAGCAAATAACGCGGGGGTTTTCCGCTTTTTATATTTTTTTTCGTATTCAACAACGCTACCAGCAAAGTTCTTCAATGCTAGAGTTTGGCAATGCTATCCTGAACGTAAACCATTTCTAGTAAAATAACATTACTTGCTCACATTTCTTGACCTTATGAACTGAAGACAGTAAGTTGATAGTTATATTAGTAGTGAACTCATCTTATTGGCAGTGTTTTAGTGGTGTTTCGCAGATTCGAAGGCACGTCATATTGAGACATAATGCGTCCTTTAAGGAAGCTTTGTACATTGTAGTTTGGTGGCTGAAATTTAGAAGTGATGAAATTGAAAATGGATTTATTTGTCATCATCACTTCAACCGTTTCTTATAAGTACGAATTTATCACTCACTACTAAGAATTCCAGAATATGAGAAGAATAGTTCAACTGTTTGGTCCAGAAACATGCGATTCAGGTGAGGTAATAACCTTATATCTGTTACATGTCATGTCTTTTCACAAAACAAGAGTTTTGCAGATACCATCTTCTTCTAAAGTTATTCCCTTAAATTGTTTGACACACTGGCTGAGGCCATTAGCGCTTGATATTCTGAAATGCAACTGTAAATATCACCCAACCATTATGTCAAATAATAGATCAATCCAGTGAAGAAGAAAATTCCCCCCAATTGATGAATTGGGAACATCAAGACAAGGAAATGGAGAGGAATCAAGATCCATCTTTGTAAGACGGTTACGTATTATCGAGGGGACTAAAGGAGACAACCAATCGCCATGGATACAGATGAAAGTGATTCTGAAAACGTTTCGAAGGAGTAATCTAGACTGTCAATAAGCCCCACTCTTAGCTGGTCGGCACTATAATTTTACACGTTTTCTAGAATGTTGACACCTTGGAATTCGCCATCAGATGCTACCTTTCTTCTTCCCTTTCTTCTTCCCTTTCTTCTTCTGTTTGACTTCCCAAAGTACTGTCGTCTTGTAGTTTCAAAGTTGGGATGAGGCACATTAAGTCCTAACTGCATCCGTAAATGTTGTCCCCGCCCAGCATTTTTTTCTCTAGTACATTGTGCGAAACAACAGGGGAGGGGGTGCCCCTCAGTTGGGACATTCTAGCACTCATGTCACTTCTGTATCAAAATTACAATCCCTAAAGACATGGAGGAATACAACACTTAAATACTATCGTCTCTTGCTAGTTCCAATTCCGATTGTTTTGTTGATCTCTTTTGGTCCAAATAGAAATTCTTGATTCCCTATGCTCTAAGGTTAGCTACGTGACCAATCCTCTGTAAAGCAACAGCAGCATACGATATTACCGGTTGTGTTTCTTTCGAAGGCGCTGACGCAATGACACCAGCTCTTAGCACGTGATAGTTGATTTCTGTAAAAGGTCACTGGCGCATTTTAAAACAGCGAAGGTGTCTATCTTCGCCGTGAGAAATATTTTTGTGATTGAGTACTTAAGAATACGTAAGTTATCCTTTAGGCAACCATATCATTGTCGCATTGATGCCTTGCCTCTTCAATATCCTTTCCTTGATAGCAGGCCGGCACCCATCGATTAATTCGTAGAAAGACAAAACTGTGTCACATTTTAAAGTCTGCTTTCATCGATATATGTATAAGTCTAGGTACAGATTTTAAATGGCCAAGGAAAAGGCGACAACATACAATACTTTTTAATAACATTATTTTAAAAATTTCACATTTTAATGATATTCGTAAAGTGGTGGTTAGAATCAACCTGATGCCGAATCCTCAGCGGTGCAAAAACTTGAAAATGACTCTCAGGCCGTACTGTACCAGGCACGATCAGAGCTCCTTTTAAGAGCTTGCAGAAGCCTAGGAACTTAGGGAATTCGGCCTGAACTTTGCCACTACAATGTTCTCAATTAAGTTTGCACCTTGTAAGTGAGTAACCAACCATCGTGTGTTATTTTCTTAGTCCATAAATTTCGATCGTTTTATTGCTA
>JAAAKM020000432.1:8157-19117 GCA_010016025.2 Alatinidae sp. Z8VKAUB7J3 | reverse complement strand
TTTCTAATAGCCTGTCGATCAAGCTATAAAATGATTCTTTGGAACCAAACGGCGAATATCCAATGTCCATTAAACAAAATAGAATTGAGTCAGCATAGGGAAGAATCAAAACATCAATTACCTATGTCAACGCGTTTATGGAGTCCCATGCTAACAGGAAAAAGGAATTCAATACGAAGAAACGACTACTGTCGTCACGAGAAGCAAAGAAACAGCGTGAAACTCATCAAAATTCTCTTGAACTTGAAAAAGGTTTAACGCTCTGGACGATGTTTTAGGTGTCAGTCTAATTTAATATTAAAATATTTGTCGAGGTGTTGAAGTCTTCTTGAGGCAATCTGTGCTCAAATTATGTTTAAGCAAGAGATTTGACAATAGATGTAATAGGAGGAGAGAGATTATTAAAGATTAATCAGATTACGTAACAGTATTCGTGGAATTTGAATTCAAATAACCATGGGAAATGTTGCTCTGACAAAATCAGAACGAGTTCGAGGTCATTACAGACCCAAAGACGTGCATTCGAATAGAGCGCTGTTCTGCTGTTTAGTGGTAGTGTCGAAATGTACCACGACATGTAATAAAATATGACTCACACTTAATAATATATACCCATTTAATTGAATTCCTTTATGTAGTCCCTGCTTTTGTTCTCATAAACAGAGGATTGATTGACTTAACAGCCCGTTTATAGATTTATTACTTATTTTCACGAGTTCAATTTCATTAGATATACTCCACTTGAGTAACATGCCCTTTCCCTACATTAGTGAAACTCCCTTTTTAATGGAATGGTTTACGCATACGTCTTCAGTATAAGATATTGTCAAGAGCCCATTAAGTGTTCTTGAAACCTTTACTCTCACCTTTATTATCATCCAGTGAGAGCTTATGATCATAGCCTGCACAAGAAAGCTGTTGTCGGAGAACATGTGTTTGGTTGCAGTATATTAGCATGGTTCATAAAAGTACAAAAAAACATTCCAGGGCCTCGAGCTTTTGGTTCAATTGACCAACACTAGTCTTGAAAGAGCACTAACCTCTCTTTCGTCGTCCTTTTGATTTTCTTCTTCTTGTTTTTCGTCTTCTCTCCTCAAATTTTCTCTCTTTAATTCCTTCCCCTACCTTACGAATCCTAAACTCAATCATACTAACAGAGCTGTGCATTGACTACTTACATTGCTCTTCGCTATTAGCAATACAGGTATCTATCGAACCATATCGATATTACTTAGGAAAATAGAAACATTACGTCAATTAAGTCTATTAGAAAGCAGTGCAAACAATTGGGACATGCGCACAAGTCACTAATGTATTGTGCAATAATGCATGAGAACTTAGTAAACAGAACCACGAGACTGTTTCTAAGTCGGCATAATTTCACGCAGTATTACGCAACCTTATAATTTGCTATTTACCGGTCATTTACAACTTCTTATGGGATGCCAATCTAAAAAATTTGAGGTTGTGTACTAGCTGAGGAATACGTGATCATAGTCCTGTAACTCGGCTTTTTACGATTGAATATATTTCGTAGTATTACGTTAGACAGTCCTCCCAATTTAAAGTGCCTGAGATTAAATATCTTCAAGCTTCATTCTTACCAAAAGAGTTTTACCTAGCTATCAGGAAGTTCAAATTCGAATCCAGCATTAATTACACACAATCTAATATAGTATGTACCCAACAAATTTCTAGAGAATTTCCTTGATCAGCGTACTCATGTCTAACACTAAAAGCTCTTTGGTGTTTATGTCAAAGAATTTCCCGAACGCGTTAAAGAACCTCTCAGAAATTGTGAGTAGAATGCCTGACGGATTTTTCCACAGCATATTACATCTTAACAAAAATGTATTCCATTCTTGAACAAAATGTCTTTAGATTTGGTGGTTTCTATAAGGCAAGTCGTTTTTACAATTGTTGATAAGTAAATATGTGCTTCTGCAGGAGTTCTTTGGAATGTTTAAGCCCCTTATTAAAAGTTTTAGGACTCATTTTTATACTTGTTGTTGGATTGCAGAAAGACTAAAATAGCAATTTGTAGTTTATATTATTCCACCAAAGTATATGTTCTTGATTAGTAACCGTACTAAAAGTGAATGCATCTTAAACTGTGAGGGAATTTAAAGTACATGCCAACTTGAATTTTTCTTGTCTTTGAAATTATGTCAAGGTGCTCGAAAAGGTTTTACTTGAAAACGAAGTAATAAAAGCTCAAATATTGGTTCAACTTGACTTGTCATAACCCTTCAGTCTCAAGTGTTCTTTGTAAATGCTAAAGTAGGGAGTTTAATTTCGTTGCATAAACGATTAATTAGTGATCATCAAGAGTTTTTAGTAGTACACAAAAGAAAAAATTTTGAACTTGCGTTGCACTAATTTAGGGCCACTAATCCTAGCCACAAAATTTAAATTACAGTTCATAGGTTTGTAAAATTTAGGATGACATCATATTTGTTTGTACTGATAGAATGCATTCCATGCATTCTTCACTAGCATACGCGATACAATGAGACATTGGGAAACAGTTCAATAGTTTGTTTACGTGTACAAACAATGCATAAAATTCCCTTCCTTGGTCTTTCCCAGTTTTTGATTGGTGAGGGGAGGTGAAAGCGCAACCAGCTCAGTATTTTTGTTATAGTTATCATTAGAAATAGGTTAAACATTCACGTGCCTCATTGACGATAAGAAGATGTGGTTCCATAGTGATAAGTAACACTTTGAAAACGTTTTACACAAAATTCATTTCGTGCTTCCATCAAGGGAAATGTAAGAATTCGTTCTCTATCACAATATAAATGTAAAAGAAATTATTGGAAGTAGCTCTTTTCAAGGGGGCACACACAGGCAACACCAAAATGCACAATACCAGAAGAGTGTGTGTATTCCAACTTAACTTACAACTGCTACCATTAATCTCTACACACGCGAGAGCAACTGAAGTCTTCCGTTTTTGAAATTTCATCACGGAATGTCAATATCTATTTACAAACATATCCTTAGGTTACATTAATCCTTGTGCATGTGTGTGAATTATGTAATTTAGAATTAAAGAACTAACTTACCGATGATTATGATAATTTCTGAAGTCATATTCCTACCGCGCATATTACGAAGCCTTTGAAGATGTTTTTTAGGTACATCGATTCTCATTCTTCAAATTGTCAACTTATCATTGGAATGAGAGGAATCAATAATCTTTCAAACTAAGAACAATCCATGGATGCTATTTAAAAAATGTGATATCTAACATCAGCAGTTGGAGGAGGAGTAATCCACGACATTTCTTGGTTTCTGCTAGTGTACTATAGGAGCCGCTCCGATAATCTATTTTTGCAAAGTCGATGCGTCAAGGCTTTGTAAGTACTTCTCTTTCAAACAATTAATTGTTTATAGTTTCTAGTTGTGACCCTTCGAGTCCAAAGAAAGATATAAAGAAAAGATCCAACAGCAATTGGTGAGAAATTTTATTCGTCATTAAACTTAGAAGTTTTCAGCATGAGCTTGTATTGTTTAAAGACACACTCCAATGATTATTCAAGGTTTGGTTTGGCAAATTGTTCCATTCGAGATCCTTCTAACATAGCAAACCATATTCGTCACTGATATTGTGCATAATGTCTTACAATGCATAACTTCTTATTCGTTTATATACTCGCATATACCTTGACGAAGCTTTTAAATTGAAAACATTCTTTCTTTAAATCAGAAATAATTTTTAGGGAGAGTTGAAATTTACTAACGCGTATTACGTACTTTGTAATCAATTTAATGTCAGTGTTATCTAGATGTTTATATATCTTTAACTTAAACAGGTAAATTAACCTTAAAATAGCGGTCTCAACGTGCAATTTGGCTTGATTTTCGACTCGCATTTTTCGAACGCAAATTGTGACTTGATCTAGAAAACATATTATCAAAATGCAACTACTTAGCGACACACATAAAAAAATTAAAAGGTAGAAAATTTCACCTCTTAATAAATGAGAATGAGAAACGTAAGGCGCACATTTCTTATAGTAGCTCCTATAGGATCTCCCCCGACCCCTTGCCGCAGCATTATAAGGAGCCAAGATTACAGTTAAATGAAAATAAAGCCCCATTGTGTCCCCATATTTATTGATTGTCAGTATAAAAGATCTTGCAAAAGGTATCAGAGTAACAAACTTAAAATCTTTTTCGAGGAGTTAAAAGTTACAAGAGGGAATGCAGTAACCAGGATGTTTGAAATCTTAAGGGCACTCAATGATTACATCTGTAATAAAATACGGCGACAGTTAAATATAGTAACAGAAAGTGGAAAAGGACCAAGCCTTCGTCGTTGCTACTATGATGTGCTGCCACTACACCATGTTTCTTTACCAATAAAACAGAGGGCCTTGCAATGTCCTTTGGTTTTATAGATCTCACTATATTGACTTCTCTCCCGATACTTAGCAAAGATGTGTAAACGTAAAGTCAAATGAAACATCTTAAACAAGAAAAAGACGCCGTTTGTTTTAAATTATGAAAAAAGGTAACACTCCTGCTTGCTGTGGACATATTTAAAGTAACGATAGGGTGGCAAATTCTTGCAAGTAAAAAGTTAATCATAGCATTTATAGGATATCAGGTCCATGAAATAAGACGTAATAATTAAAATTTGCTTATCAACTTTCAAATATCATAGCCTTTGAAATGTTAACATTTGTAATGTTATTCCTCAAAACACTCTCTTCTATTTATATTGTTCTTTATGGATGGCCTGTTTCCATAAGTTATTGAGGGTACTCATTTCAAGACAACTAAAGATTTTTCGTACAATAATTTCAACATATGTTGTAAATGTTTATGGCAGATTCGAGTTGGAATACAATGATAGTGATTTCACAAACATTTTCACACCTTTCAAAATAAAATGTTCTGACAGACAACGAAAAGTTCAACTAAGCGCGTTTTAAGGTTAAAAATGGTTTAAAAATTAAAACATCCTGCCGCAGGTTTAATTTACTGGTACTTATAAAGCAGAAGTGTATTCATTTGTGACGTTGGCGTACTTGAATTCCTTTTGTTCTTGTACAGCGAACTTCAGTTATAATTCAGTGGGATAAAGGACATATTCGCTTACAACGGATTCAGGATTCTTTAAAACGGTTATTAATACGTTTGCACATATGAAGCCAACGCTTAATATATAATAATTTTTCTGATCACTCCTGTTAAAATTTTACGTCAACTTTTTTTTGTCATTGTAAGATGTAGCTTATTCAAAATTTCCATCATTATATAGAAAAAGGCGCCTGTGCGATGCCCACAGTTTAAAATATATAATTCTTAGCCGATAGCTACAACCATGTAAACTAACTTTTATCCTCCATTGTTGCACATCTTCTGGATCATTCCCATCAAATTTCATCATATCCACAGTTCTTAAGATCCTAAATATAGACGTTCGTTATAATCATGGAATGACTGTTCTTAGAACTTTCGATTTGGTCAATCAAATTTAATAATGCTTTTACCACAACAGCACTGTATATTCTGCGTGAAAGGCGTCCATGTAATAACACGGTTTTTGTTGACGATATTCACATTATAGGCTTGGGTCCTTTTTTTTGCTATGCCTGTTTGCCAATGGCCTGAAACAGTTAAAAGCTATAAAACACAAAAAGAAGAAGCTCGGCTGTTTATCAGAAATGGTTGAGTCACTCTTTTGAAGTTTGATTCGACTGTGTGCACAGACTTAACTCTTAACCCTTAACCCAGCCTTAAACAATTAACTGACAGCTACTGACTGGTCAACTGCTTCATATAATTGATAGACAGACTTATCAGTGATCGGGTAATCGTAAAACGATAGAATTACAATGTGAACTGGTAAACTGAGAAGGCATAGGAAGGATGTTTTTTTAGTTGACAGTAGAATCTCATTGAAGGCTCAGTTACGTGAAACCAAGAAGCAGTATAAAACAGCCACATAAGCCTATTTGACGTCATTATTGTCAGACCACAGAACGGAAAAAGGGCAGAAAAGACACCCGAGGCTTCGGTTAATGACAACTTTTCTTAGCTTGTGCGTGGAAAAAAAACACTCTGCAAACGAGGCTGATCGTGTTTGCCATTGACGTAATATGTAAAGTACGGCAGACGTCCGCTAACTCGAAGACTAGTTTGATTGAAATTTCATTATTTCGAATAATTGATTTGGTTGACATTGAAATTTCAAATTAGCAGATATATAATGCACGTCTCACAATTTGCTACATAATTATCACAACATTGATTTCGATCCTTGCTTTAGTAGTCTCATGAATTCAAAAATTTGGCTGAAAAGGGTATTGCTGTGCTGTGATCTTTAGTAATAATGAAAAAGCAAATCGTTAACTACACGTAAATCGATGTACAAATTGACAAACACGACCTCACCGCAGCTAAAACATGACATACATCTGCTGGTTTGAAATTGAAGTGTAGTCTCGTTATGAAAATAAGGTTATTGCAGTCCAGTTGACAAAATAATTTAAAAACAAAACAAAATTTCAATTAATTCCGATTTAACTCTCCCTTGGGAATCTTCTCTAATTAGTGATCAGACACTATTGAACGCAAAAACGTTAGTATAAATCTAATTATTCCTTATACTCCTCTGAGCCCTTTACCACATGGGATTAGTATTAGTCAAAATACTTTAATGGTTTCCGAAATATCGTAAGCACTATCGTAATAGCTCTATTGATTCCTAAATTCAGTTCTGAAGTATTAAATATCTGATCAGTTTAATAATGTCTTTAACAATGTTAAAGAGCTAATCATTTCGATCAACGTTTAAATTCAGGAAGCGGTTAGCAAAATAAACACTCATTGTCCTATACTTCTTGAAATACATGTTGGTATATTCTAAGCGTTGTTCTAAGTCCTCTGAGAGTACCAGTACGCAAGTTGCCCTCACCCCTTGGACTACACACGACTACTTTCAAATGACGTAAAAAAATACTTGGAATACTTAGAAAACAAACAATATAAGACAATATCTGATAAGCTCCCGAACAGAGGGTAACTCCAATAATTGCAATCAAGCTTAAGCAAAGATGGTCTACCATACAACCAATTAAAGATCTTCTTCCTTGGTTTCTGTGGAGCCCTTGGTTAGAAACTACTAAAAGTGAGCGTTTACTAAGATAAGGGAACGAAAAATATTATTTTATCGACTTTACTACACATGCTCGATCAAGAACATCAGGAATTGGATAGCAAAAACTCTATTTTCTATATTAGATTAGAATAACAACTTTTTACTACGCTAAAGTAAATCTTTAACAGACATATGCTCTGTTTTAAAGCATTAAGCGAGCAAATGTCTTTCACATTATGTGCTTTGCCGAAGTCGTATAATTGTGACACTTATTACACATTTAATAATGGCTCGCCCCCATTTAACTCTCATCTCGCGTGTCTACAAATGGCAACCCAGCTCTTTTATTTTGCAATACCCCTTGACACAATCAGTAAAAAGACGAAAAACAACGTATTTAACCTTACAAACTTTTAAAAGGAGCACACTGTTAGCTCCCCGCGATGGTATTATCCTCCCCCTCGCTCTAAGAAGAACAGAACAGACTATTTCTTCACATGCAAACCATCAACTGAAAAGTGTTCTCTGTACCTAATAGAATAAGAAAGTGCATTTGTACAAAAGACTACAATTTCAACGTAGACTTATTCAGAGCTTCGTTATATGACATAAACAAGGTAAATAATGCAAAGAAAGAAGTAAACAAATACTCCACGACAGGAGGAAATGTTTTGATTCTGATAATAGAGAAATCAGACTAAGCTTACTGTATATTCCAGGAAACTTGCTTATTTACAATCGTGCTCACGTTTTGACACAAAGTTACCCTCTTCGATTGCAAGTTGGTAAATACTTGATCCTAATATATGTTCTTTTTCAATCTCTATTAATGTGCAAATGTGCCTAACCGTGTGACTGTACTTTGCTTTAAACACTTAAGGCACGAAAATATCAGTATTTACGACTGTACTCTTATGTAAATTTTCCCTAAAATCTATTCCTGTTTGTAAAATATCCATTACTCTATATGTTATTAAAATAGCAGTATCTGCTTTAGGTAATGACTTTGACTTTCCCGTTTTTCCCTTTATGGAAACATAAAATTGTATAAATTAAAGACGAAGTCATCGAATATTACTTTATATTACTTAATTTGAATATAAAGTTATCTATATATTTCTATGTACACAACGATGTTGTGGTCGTAATTCTCAATGAGGCTGACGTGACGTTTCCGTGACGTGTGAACGTAATGCACTTTTTCCTATATATATTTACTCTTCCTATTCTTCCCATGTATTTTTCCTATCCACACATTTATATATATCCTAGTATATTTGCTTCGCCTCGACACTAAGCTATCCTAAGTAATGAAACTGTGTATCTAGCAACCTCAATGGTTGAAATTATTTAATAGTTCATTTGTAGGCCTCTTCGGGGCAAAAATGTAGAATATTGTGCGTATAGGTACCTGTCTGCTAATGACATATTTAAACCATTAATTGATATCCTAAGTGTCAATGTTGACTAGAGAAGCAAAGTGAAACAATGTTTACTTGAATTTGGTGCAAAATAGGAGAAGTGAAATTTGCTGTGCACCTTTGCTGATTATATGTGGCAGAATAATAGTACTCGTGAAAAGAGTTGGAAAAGTGATACTTGTATTGATATAATTTTCTTATAGATTGATGACTACGGGAGTAACAGGAGACTTGAGTGACATTACAGGAAGATAAATTCTGATCAACTTTAAGGCCTTTAACGGAGACGAATGTATGCAGAGACTGGCTTAAGCCTAAAAAAGATGCAACAAAACTGGTATACTTTAAATCAGGTATAAACCAATGACATATTAGGAAGAAAGCCCACTTAGCAGCTGCTGGGTACAAAAACACATATTACTCATTGCAAAGTGCGTCAGCTCTCAAAGACAATTACAAAGATATACCGTACCTGGACAAGTAGTGTACAAACGGGCATAGAGCAGTTGTAGTAATTTTAGTAGTTCTTAATATATTTAATTCGTAAATTAATTTGTTTTTAATAGATTTAAATATTAGTGAGGGTTCTGTAGTTTGAACTACCGAATCGGCAGTCTGTTACGCGCACTAACGGCAAAGTTTCTAACTCTTTGTTTACATTTGAATTCAAGTATGTTCCAAAGTCCTTAGTGTAAAATACACGAATTTACTATGTAGCTCATCATCGAACAAAATTGGCTTTAGAAGTTTGACTAAAAACAGTAAAGTTAATACGAAGTATGTTGGTGTTTGGCTATCAAAGAAGTCAGTCCATGGATATGAGTATTTTGGAAGAGTACAGTTCGAGAAGAAGGTGGTGTTACAAATTTTAATCCATTTGATTTCCGGTTTGACCAGTATACTAGTAGGCCTATTAAGTAAGTTAGAAACGTTGTTTATCAAGCACAGTTAGTAGCCAGGAGAAATTTAAAGTTCGAGCCTGACAACGTATAAAAAGCAGAATGGCTAAGTATTTGTAAATGGTTAGGGGAGGATTTTGATTCTTCATTTCTTCTTGGAGAGGTCAGAAGTAGAAACGTGTAGACACGCGAGCTGCCCTTTGTTTAATTTATTAGTTTGCCTAGTTGCAAAATTGGAACCACTGCTCACGATGATCATGGGTCTGTGATGTTGATTGAGAGATAGCAGGAGAAAAGGTATCTTTAGGTTTTAAGTTTAAGGTGGTGGCCAAATTTTTGATTTCTCTTGGTGATCTCGACACATTAATTTCACGACTCATTAGTTGTGACCCAAGGCAACTGAATGTGGATAAATACTTGACATGACAGGACCCCAATGGGTACAAACGTCAAGGATGGTGCATCTTCCAACTTAAACTAGGCATATGGTATAGGGTGCTGTATAAAAGCATGCCTTAACTGTTGGTGCGTTTTAAAAACAGATGAAAACTATTAAATTTAAAGCATGACTTTGTTGGACACATGCTGACTGCAACTGTCCAGTTTGGGTCAGACTAATTCATCCTTTGGCCAGTTGACGCAGCGTGTCGCCGTCTTGTAATGTCATTGTGATACAGGGATGCTGTGGAGGGGGGCTCAGGGGGGCAGACTCCCAACTTGGAAAGATGTTGATGGGGCTGAGCCCTCCTTCATAAAATTATTTTTTATAGATTTGGTTTTGAGCTGAATAAATTAGAAAAATGTGATCCACAAAATGGCAGTGAAATGACAATATTTAGATTTTCTGACTCGTAAAATAAGACAAAGGAGATATGGATATTGCTAAAGTTAAAAAACTTGTTTAAGTGGACTGCCAATGGACGGGAAGAGAGCAAAGTTGGTGCATTTTATAAAGGATAGTAGTGAAAGAATAAAGTTCAGTGACGTTGCACTTTGTAAGGCGCCCCCAAAAGAGCATGGAGGAAGAAAAGATTGACTGTTTTTTAGAAAGCCTAACATCTACAGGCAATTATAGACAATTTTCTTGAAAGGATGATGTTGAAATACAATAATAAAGTTATTAATCAGTTTGAGACACTTACAAATGGCAACATAGACTGCTCTTTTGGGCTGGAAGGTGAATCAATGATAGAAAATTTTTATATATGAGTGGTTCCATATTTCAATGCAAAGAATAATTTCATTCTACAGGGAGTAGACCCTAGATAAGTACTACAAGTTATTGATCAAATTACTCATACAAGGAATGCTAAATATAATCCCTGTCAGTTCTTCTGAAGCGCAAAGAGGATTATCAAATGAATCTAGTGTGCTCCAATCTCTGCAGCAGATTAACAGTATCAAACATATTAAGCTTGCTATTCATTTTTGTTAACAGACCACCTTCACATATTTGACTAGAAGCTATCGATAAGTGGCTACTGCAGTAATAGCAGTCAAAAGTTAATAAAGAGTAGCCTACTGAG
>JAAAKM020000431.1:0-15526 GCA_010016025.2 Alatinidae sp. Z8VKAUB7J3 | reverse complement strand
TTGCTCCATTTGTTCCATTTGTTCCATTTATTCCATTTGCTCCATTTGCTCCATTTGCTCCATTTGCTCCATTTGTTTCATTTTTTTCATTTGTTTCATCTGTTCGATTTGTTCCATCTGTTCCATTTGTTCCATTTGTTCCATTTGTTCCATTTGTTCCATTTGTTTCATTTGTTCCATTTGTTCCATTTGTTCCATTTGTTCCATTTGTTCCATTTGTTCCATTTGTTCCATTTGTTCCATCTGTTCCATCTTTTCCATTTGTTGCATTTGTTCCATTTGCTCCATTTGTTCCATTTGTTCCATTCGTTCCATTTGTTCCATTTGTTCCATTTGTTTTATTCGTTTCATTTTGTAGCATTTATTGCATTTGTTCCATTTGTTCGACTTGTTGCATTTGCTCCACTTGCTCCATTTTGTTGCACTCGTTGCATTTGTTCCATTTTTTGCATTTGTTCCACTTGTTTCTTTTGTTCCACTTGTTGCATTTGTTTCATCATTTTTATTTGTTGCATCAGTTGCATTTTTTTGTTTCATTTGTTTCATTTGCCTCTTTTGTTGCATTTGTTCCATTAATTGCATTTGTTTTATTCGTTTTATTTGTTGCATTAGTTGCATTAGTTGCATTAGTTTTAATTGTTTCATTTGTTTCATTTGTTTCCTTTGTTTTGATTTGCTTCATTTGTTGCATTTTTCGCATTTGTTGCATTGTTGCATTTGTTGCATTTGCTGCATTTGTTGCTTTTGTTGCATTTGTTGCATTTGTTTCATTTGTTTCATTTGTTGCATTTGTTTCATTTGGTGCATTTGTTCCATTTCTTGCTTTTGTTTCATTTGTTCCACTTGTTGCATTTGTTGCATTTGTTGCATTAGTTGTATTAGTTCCATTTGTTTCAATTGTTCCTATTGTTTCAATTGTTCTATGTGCTAAACTTCATGACAAGATATCATATACTGTTTTTAAAGAGCTAGCTAGACCTGGCAGCAAAACGTGTTCTATTACACTAGTATTGCTGCATTAATTTCAATGTTTACAGTACTATTATAATATTATAATAGCAACCTGTCGTTGCAGATGCGAGGTATGGTGCATATGTCACGCAATATATAACAAATAATTTGAATGTAGATTGCAACTTGTCAACGGCGGAGTGGGTTAGTTTAAGACAAAACAATTTTTGTACTCGTATACGACAGGTGCAAGCATTTCGGAATGTTTTACCAGCTATTATTGAGCATATGTCAGAGCCTTTTTTAAAGTGTCACTAAGAAATACCATAACGGAAGGGGGGGCGGGGGGTGGAGATAGAAGAATATATAAAAATATAATGCAGTAACACGACTTTTTTAGGTTTAGAGCTGTCAATAACTAAGTTGACAAATTTGACAAAGCTACGTTTAAGTCCTTTTCGTTGGCGTGTTCTGTATCCATTTATTTTGATAACTCTATCCTAGACAGTAAATTTAGGTAGGTTGGTTGGTTTAAAAATGACAAGAACAATATGGATGCGTGTTACTAGGAGATCGTGACACAGGATTTTACATGAAATACATTTTGTGAAGTGTTGAATTTTCTTAAAAACTCCCTTTTCGTTTTCCTCATCCTCTACAACAAATTGCTGTATCCGTTACTGCTTTTAAGCATCCTTTTCCTATCTGCCAACGATGAGAACCAACTGAAAAACGTGTCACTCTCAATGCAAAAGCTAGTCTTAATAAAGACTTAATCCCTGAATTCTTAAGACCTTTTAAGCCACATGAAAAAGTTTTAAAGAAAATTGAAATTCGGAAATCTAAATTCGTCAAATATAAATATTCACGCTCGAAGGAAAACTGAAAGCAATGTAATTCTAAACCCTTTGTGTTATATGGTTATGAATAGCATACATTTAAATAACTGAATTTTAGAATGTTTTAAAACTCTGATTATAAAACAGTAATATTTTCTTCATCCTTTTTAGCATGTTTAATATAAAGCGTGCTACGTATTTCCCTTTGAATTAGCTTTGGCCTGCTTGCATAGATGATAGTAACCTCATACTTCACTATATTTTTAACATTCATTTAATTACGATGACTAAACGGCTCAAAATGATGCTGTCGGAGTTTGAGACTACTCCCAAAAACATTCTAAGAATTTTTACTGCTGTATTAACACGCAAACCATTCAGCGATTTTTACAGCACAGAAAACAATCATGCAAGACTTTTTAAGACAAGCGCCACCGCAACACACAGAATCACAGAGAGGACAGACGAAATTAAAGCAAAACTTTATTGGATCTTCCACGTCTTTCAACAATTATGTCATCGTAGTAGGGCTAGTAGACCCACGGCTGTGAATATTGTTTTATTAGTTTTGACTGCTTCCTTTTAAATTGCTAAAACCTTATGACTTTTCCTAACTTTTATCTAATAAACTTTTAGTACTTGTGGTCTTGTCACATGACCCTGTTAAAGAAGTTGACCATGTATGGTGAAAAGGCTCAAATGCCTATAACTCGAGAAGTTTTTCATGAGTTTCTGAAATAACTTGTAGAATGATCTAAACTTACGTTCCTTATACATTTAAAGCTCATTAATGGTAACTAATAGATAATTAGAACTAATTATGCGTTATTATCGTTTTTTATCATTCAGTTAAATCAATGTCCACAAGGAAAGCACCAGGCATAAATGAAATACCAACAGAAATATGAAAAACCGGAGCACTCTCAGAAGAGCTACTTAAAATCTGCAACAAAGTTTAAAATGGTGATTGCCCCAGTTTATGGAAGCTTGCAGCAATAACTCCCTTCCCAAAGAACGGAGACTTAAGCAATCGACAAAACTACAGAGGATATTAGCCTTCTTTTGGTGGCTGTCAAACTATATGTCAAGATGCTCCTGCACCGCCGAAAACTTTGTATGGAAAAGATCCTGCGCATGAACCAGAATAGTTGCAGGAAAGGTCGTTCAACGGTAACCCAAATTTTAACATTCAGACGCATCATCGAAGAAGTCAAGCTTAACAACCTACCAGCTGTACTAACGTTCGACTTTCGCAAAGCTTTTGACTCAATCAACGGAGAGAAAATCTTCAAAATCCTTGCTGCATACGGATTCCCAACTACAACAATCAATGCCATTGCAATTCTGTATACCAACACTATGGCTAAAGTAGTAACAGAAGACGGAAGCACGGACTTCTTTGAACTGCATACAGGTGTCCTACAGGGCGACACGCTTGCGCCGGATCTATTTGTCATAGTATTAGATTACCTTATGAAAACAGCCGTTAAAGACAATGAACACCTTTGCCTCACCATCCCAAAGAGCAGAAGTAAGCGTTACCCTACGGTGTATGTAACTGACGCTGAATACGCCGATGATATTGCACTACTTTCTGATAGCATCGAGGATGCCCAAGCACTATTATTACTTGTTAATTCTGCTAAAAAGTAGGTCTTAAAATCAACGAATTATAAACAAAGTTGATGTGATATAACATGGAATACAGCCCAAGATTGGTAGTGAATGAACGAGAGATTGAAAACGTAGATGACTTCCAGTATCTGGGGTCGAGGATAGATAATTCCGCGAACGACTTAAAAATAAGGAAAACAGAGGCCTTGGTAGCAGTACAAAATTAGACATCATATGGAGATCACTACTACCGTGCAAGCAGAAACTCAATTTCTTTCGTGTCACAGTTGAAAGTATACTTCTCTATGGATCGGAAACATGGACCCTAACAAGAAAATTAGAAAACAAAAACAACGGTTGTTACACTCGTATGCTTCGATACATTAAGAACGTCAACTGGACGCTACATGCTACTAATAAAGAATTATACGGGAGCCTACCCAAAGTAACAGATACCATCAGAGTACGCCGACTATGCCTCGCAGGACACCGCTTCAGAAGTGCAGCACCTACAGCGCTCACTGTCCTATGGAAACCACGCCATGGCTATAGAAATGTCGGCCGACCCCCGCTCGACTATGCAACCCTGCTCCAGAATGACATAGGTCTTCAAATGCCCGATCTCCGGAATATGATGAAGAACAAAGACTCGTGGAGAATGCTGATCATGCATTCGGGCGCGCCCAATAGATGATGATGATCGTTTTTGATAACATCATATTACGATTTCTAAGTTTTCCTAATTAGTGGCTAAAATTTAAACAAAACTATCACAAATATATAAATAGGTCTGAACAGCATTTAACATAAATATAGATATATCTTTTTGTCAAAAAATAATTTCTTGAGACGTAATAAACATAATCTGTTTAAATCTCTTTATTAGCTACGATCGTTGAGACTTCTCATCTTTACTAATGGTTTCGGTATTTGTCATCAATACTTGTGTTTCTCAGGTCTTTGAAATAGCAAATTATTCTCAGGCTCATCATAGCCCTTGAGGTAATTCTTCCTGCTTTTACTATATGTAACATAGCGTAGCAACTTGTATTCCATTCCGATCAGACTTACCTCTGGCAAATATTTTTTCACTTGACTATCTTACCTTATAATACTAATAAATCACATTTTTAACGCAAAAATATAAAAAAAACCATTTAAATTCAACGTAAAAGGTGTCAAAGTATCTAAAACCTTAATATCAAAGCATACGTTTTATAGCAGTTATATTTGTTAAAAGAACCATGGGCCTACTAGCCTCCTCCCACCCCACCCCCCTTCCAGTATAAAGTCCCAAATAGCCGCGCTAGGAAGATTTAAAAACTTTCTCTTCTTACTATCAACAACTATTTGTCGACGCTGCATTAATATATAGCAAGAAGCACGGGACAGAGCCTTCACTAAAAGAAATTGCTCATCTGAAGATCTTACTTGCCCTTACAAATGTTTTGCTACTCGATTAGCAAAGCAGAAATTGCCAGATGTAGAATTTATGAGCTGTATAGATAGACATTTTGCATATTTGGCTATTTATAATCAACGAAGTTAATACCAATAGTCAAGTTGCTTTTAAACTATCAACGATGCCCTCCAGCTGTTGAGATTGGAAAGGGGAAGCTTTCGGTACGACTCATCAGCGTAGCGCGATTTATGATCAAAAGAAGCTATCAATAGATTTGCCTAGTATTAAGGCATGTTACAATAAAATTACTTTATCCTCCAAGGTCGGTGATTATGTGATAGGAACCTCGCCATTGACGACCAGCTGGATGTGCATGTCCATCGATGGATAACTAGGGAGCCAACGTGGAAAGTTAGAGAAATAGAGTATGTTTACATAGGAAGGTCACCCAGCTCAGTCGATACAGCACACGCGACGGATGTATAGGTCACAAGTTCGATCCCCGATGATGACATTTTCTCTTTCTCTAGTATCATTTCAATATTAACTTTTCAAATCCTCTCTTCTCGATGATGAGTTATTGACAAATTAACCATTTTCATGTGATTTTCCGAAAAATCCAGAAATTAAAACTTTTTAAAAATTTTAACGATGAACTGCACAGGATTAATATGAAGTGACTGTATTTGATATCGTATTTGATTTATATCAATGATTGTTTCTTTGGTTCTATAAAGTTGGTCTGCATCAGATAAATAATAATCTAAAAGGATATGTGGTTAAGCGTACTAATAAGATTTAATAAAAATGGAAATGACTTTGCTTTTCCCTCCAAATTAGGAAGCATGAGAAATAGAGCCCACTGAAACGAGGCGTTGTTAAGTCTGTTTGTACTTCCGGGCTAAAACCTGGTTTACGTAAACGTTAAGCATTTCACTCAAAGATATTCTCCACGTTCTATAGTACCAAGAAAATGTTTCAATATAGTCACATGTGGTAACAACACGTCAGATCTCCTAACTCTTCGCCGTTCAATATTATCGCTGTCTTATGATTACAACCTATAGCAAAATAAAGTCATTTTCTAGAATCTTGAAACGTCAGCTTTAAGTACTATTAATGGACGGAGACTGGACCTCATCATTCATGCTCCACCTGAAATTTGTTTTTTTTGTTTCCATTGTACTTTTTACCTAAGACTAGATAACTTGAGTATACATACACTACATGAACGAGGTTTGAGGGTATCCACTGGTATTTAACAATTCCTGAAATATCAAAGCTGGCGAAGCGTAATATGTTTAGTAGCAAAGGTTGGTCTTTCAACACGAGTTACATTTATTTATGGTAAAATAGTTTTACCATTAAAAGATATCCTTATTTAAAGGGAAAACAGACAAGCAGTCCTAAAACTTTTATGAAACGTCACGAAAATTTCCTTGGACAGTATCTGTGGACTGCCTTTTTTGTGAAATTCGAAGTCATTCACCAAAGTTTTAAGATTTTTACAAATGCCATTCTTATTAGCTAACCTCGTTAGATTTAGACGTAGCTTTGGTATGTCGGTTACGTTTGATATAGAATTCAAATACTAAGTTCTTATCTCTCTAAACTGAGAATATCTAGGTCATCTAAAGCCAAGGTTTGATCCATAGCAGCTTAATCTTTGGTCTCTAAAAAACGGTGGATAGACGTTTATTTTTGGAATTTTTCCTCCACCCAGAGCTTACTGGAACCCCCACTTATTAACTTGTGGAACTCAGCTTTGATGATATAAGAAGAAACTTTTTACGAATTTACTTGATGATGATTTTTAAGTAATGTAATAATTTCTGAGACTAAAATGTACCTGATGTTGATATCTTTCTGTTTAAATTTCATTTCACAAATATCAAAAATTATTTTTAAATTATCCATTTCAACCCCCCTTGTTTATTAATTTTTTAAATTGTTTCCAGCCATTTCGTTTATTCAACCCCCTCTCCTGTGTATTAAAGACCGAAGATTAAACTTTTTCTACCCGATAGCTAATCTGCTTTAAAATAAAGACTTCGACGAAATTTTCAATTTGGATGCAAATCTCACCTCCAAATCCCTTATGAGATTAACTGTAATTGTTCATCATCAAGCAAAAACATTTATTGATTACGTAGCAAACATCTCCCTGTACATCATATATCTGTCCGTAACTGTAACAAAAATTGTTATCATATGACAGTTAATGAAATATAACTTTCAGAGATGTTTATAGAGCAGAGGTGGGGCAGATCCGGTCCCTTAGTCTTTTTAATCCGGCCAGGCGAACATTGGTACAGAATTAAAGTTTGATGTGAATGATTGCATTCATACCATTAGACGTCGATGCACTGACTAAATGAGTGATAAACGACACTGTTCTCATTAAAAAGTATGTTAATAACTTAAAATGTTTATGTTTCATATATACTGTTAACAAATGAAGTTTTTCATATGTATCGTATCTTGCGCTGATCCGGTCCGTCTGTCAAATTTTAAAAGTCAATGTGGCCTCGAGCCAAAATGTTTACCTACTCCTTTTTAGAGTCAGTCATTAGTAAAATTACTGTAGCTATGAGGGTTTTTTTTTGTAATGGTGAACAAATGGATAAAGCAGATAAAACCATAGAAAACATGGACAAGAGCAATTGGATGATATAATAATCTTTAGTAATCCAATTCTTCCTTTAATCACAATGAATCTATTACTTAATAATATAATGGATTACGTGATATAATGTATGTTGTTACCACAATAAAGATCAGGATTAGGCCAATTACAGTTTTGTTTACCAAAGATGAAATGTGTGGATTTAGTGAATAAAAGAGGTCTTAAAACTAAAACAGTCAGCATTAGGAAAATTAAGTTCACTTAACATTGACAGAAAGACAATACTTTTCATTGCCATACAAGCAATGACACTTCTGTTCAAATTGATACAATATACACTATCACTACGCGATTCTAAATCTTTGCATAACATTTCATATTTCCTACGTATGCAGTCGAACTTTTTCTGCCAATCTATTAAAATCCTACAGTGAACTCCAAAACATAAAGCATGTTGTTGGATTACATCAGAGCAAAGATCAGGACAAATAATGGTCGATGGAGATGGATATCGATGCACAGCAGCAATATTTGATTGCAGCGATTGATAAAGCAAAGAAATCACTTACAGATTTAATTACAAAATCATGCCCCCAATTGTATATACTTTGGCTCAGAAAGGCAGCTGCATACAACACGTTATGTTTATGAGCATTTTTTTCAACTTCAGTTTATCATCATTATTCCTATACAATTCCACTACTCCGTGGTACAAAGGTATTCTAAGAAATATTATCGTATATTTCTACCATGTTAAGAGATCTGGTTGTGGCCATTCCTTATTTCTTTTACGAAAAATGAAGAATTCTACAGAGCAATATCTTTCTAGAAAGACAATCTTTGTTAGTTATTTACAGATTGCTTAACATTGGTAAGAATAATTTGCTTTCAGTAGCCATCGCTTCTATTTCACTTAATATACAATCAAATTTCTTTCGTAATTCGTTACACACAGGACTGTATTTCACTAATTTTTTATCATAGTTAAATTTGAATTAGGTCGTAATTCTTCTCCTGATATGACGGTGGGAGACGGATAACCTTTTAAGTCACAATAAATTTATACGTTTGGGTTACAAGAACGGAGAAAATCAGCAATAGCAACCGAATCATGCCTTCAATTACATCTGAATCGACGAAGATGGGTAGGGCAGCCAAAAACTATATGTTAAAGCGCTTGAAGCTCAAGACAAACAAAACACTGTCTGTTTGTAGTTCGTTTTCACAACTGAAAAGTTCTTTAGGGTTGGAAGAGAGCTGGAAGAGAGATAGCGGCAGGTAAAGTTGATAATGATGATAATATAATAATAATAATAATAATAATAATAGTACCAAGATCTTAAAAGGGAAGTGAAACGTCTGTGGTCTTTAAGGAAAGTGAAAGTGGTACCAGTAGTTGTTGGTGCCTTAGGTTGTGTGAGCAAGAGATTTACTAGCTGAATGGAAATGTTAGGTCTCGAAGTAAATGTGGGAACTGTGCAAAAAACAGCCTTATTGGGATCTGCAAGAATAATTAGAAAAGTATTGGACATTTGAAAAAATGCTCTTGGCGCTTGGCCACTAGTTGTGGCTCGCCCAAGAGGCAAATAATCGGCAATATCATCAGCCTGTGCAAAAGCTTTGAAACATGATAATAATAATAACAATAATAATAATAATTTTTTATTTAAACTTAATTGCTATTTATTCATTTTGTAGATTCACAGTTAATAAGCTTTACAAGATAACAATTCTCACTGTTTTTGCCCGGCATAATGGGGACTGTTATATTTCTAATAGTGGATAACAACAATAACAACTAGAATAACAATACCGACAACATCGATGGCGGCGATAAATAAAGACCCAAAGTCAATACTGGTTAAAAAAAGATAATAGTGTCTTTATTCAATGATAATTTAGAATTTCAAGGCTTGGTAAATGTTTGTTTCTCCTACAAAATAAGTAGTAAAAAGAGCGCAATGCCACTTTTATACGTTTATCCATAATTTTCTTATTATCAAAACCATATTTTCCAAATAGTTTTTTAAATAATAATGATATTAATGATAATAATTAACTATTCAGCACACCCAGATAAAAGAGAAACTGCGTAAGGAATATTATGGATGAGAACGCATGGTTTTGAAAACCATGAATTGAATTTTCGAAACAGCAAAACAGCCATCAAATCTTTAGCTGTACCAGTTGTTCAATATAGCTCCAACATTCCTAACTGGAAAATGAAGGATAATACAAGTATGGATGTAAAAAGAAGAATTATCCTTGCTATACACATCCTGCATCACCCGAAAGTTGTTCTTGATTACCTGTATCTTTCCTGGGCTGCAAGGTGGAAAATAATTTATTCTACTAGAGATGTCTTATATCATATAGACGAGAACCACTGTTAGTGCCCACAGATATCTTGAAACAACCGATGACTGGATGATACAATTGGTTAGAACCCATGAAAGCAAGAAACGAATGTCCTCTATTGTAAAGGAAATCACTTACGTTATGAATTAAAGATTGATAGTACAAAAATTATTGCAAGTATATAAACGTCTACTACTCTGCATAGGCTGCTACAGTTGTAAAGTATACAGTCGAGAAAGAAATTTTAAAACTGTGAAAGACAAATTGGGAAGGAACACCACTTTATGGTCAATATCCTCTGACCGGTAAATACCTAACGGCAATAACCTTACTGTAAATTTTGTAATAAGTAGATTGAAACTGATGATCATCTCATCGTCAGCTGCCCTCTACGTGCTCCAAACAAATGTAAGAATCGACACGACAGGATAGGACAGTATCTACATTTGAAAAATAAACGGCATGAATTGGTGTCAATCATCCGGTTATAGAAACAGGAAATGTTAAGGGATTTTAGTATCCATACTGACTGAGCCATAAAAGCAAACACGCTTCATGTTCTTCTTAAAAATAGAAGAGATCAAACCCGCTTTTAAATGTAATGACTGTTCCCTCTGATCATAACGTCACAAAATTTGAAAAACCTCCCAAATATAAAGACTTGGAGAGATTGAAATCACTAAATTATGGAATATGAAGACTACTACAGTACGGAAAACATCTTGAAAGAATACCTAGGAAAGACATCACAAAATCCAGAAAATAACTTTAATGAGTCCAGCTTACATCTTATGAAAGACTTCCCTACCTCTAATATTCGATTCTATTATTCAAAATATATATTTAAAGTAATTATAAGAACGTAATAAAAAAACTAGTTAGGTCTCGGAAAGGACACTGTTATTTAACAAGAGAAATTCAGAAACTTTTATGAATTACAATAACAAGAAACGTAGCCACAGGACATTTGGTCATTTGATATGACTTGATTGTGAAGGTAACGTTTTATCAAAACAACTGCCTGAGGAAGATATAAATAAAAGAACCATTATTTTTGTCCTTTTTTTTAACGGTATCAGAGAGGCCAAAAAAAATATAGTCCACGGCTTGGGAACCTTCTGATTCAATTCGACGCGTAACAATGACTCTTAAATCTGATTAGTTTGATTGCTATGTTCTCATTTAATATTTATAATCAAAAGCTCTATTTAAGACCATTAATCCAATAACTTTTCAAAGGAAGCAAGCACCTTTTCTCCGCTACTAACTGTTCAGCTAATAACAGTTTTGTGTGCATCTGCTATTAAATGTTCCCCAGCCTTCTACAATTTCCTTTCGTGACTCTCAAAATTCGAGTGTACTTGCTGTAAATGCTAATCAATTGAAAACTAAAACCAAAAGACTTTTATAATCTATTTCACTATTTCAAATGCTTCCATGCAAAACCTTTACGTCTTCGTTGGTTGTCTTCTAACACATGTTATTCTGAACGTAGAGGAAATCTAGATTGAGACAGAATGTTCCAAGCACAAATATGAAGCTCCAATCCCATAAATGTGTTTCTAGACATACTGTCTAATTACTAACAAATACTTATAGTTTTTCCAACGCAGTTGTAGCTTAAGAGATTGCCTTTTGCAAGGAAACATTTGCGTAAACAATTTTGCAAAGTCATTCGTGAAACAGGTGGAGATACGTCCTAAATTTTCTTTACGATAAAATAATGTTATAGATTAATTATAACACCCTAATCTAGGATCAATTTATGTATATGTGTATATGCTGTTCCATGATGAGTTGCTATGACACATAATTTTTACAGCATTTGGAATATTTTCGTAAAATAAGCATAGCTGGACTCGAGTCGAAAATAAGCGAATTGATTGAAGACGCTTGTGTTGCCAATCGGCGCTTAGAAATTTAGCGAAGTGTACAACAATAACATTAGTCATCGAATCACAAAACAAGCGGAATATAATGACATGAAAAACATCTGTCGGCAAGATGAAACAGCTTTCCTACTATGTGCATTAAACCTTTTCTAACACGTTCGAGGTCAACTGTTTTGCTTCTAGTTTAAAGATAATATCTTCATACACTGTCAAATAAATAAAGACGACAAGTATCACTTCTTGACTCGTCTAATTAATAACTAACTAATAGGAAGTTGTCAAAGAGTAAAACAGTGTCCTAACCAAGCAATGTTCTGATAATTAAGCGTCCTCGAGTAACTGCTTTTCAGTTTACAAAATCAAGGATGCAAAAACAAGAGAACGTTGTCAGTGCCTTGACTTTACTCTTGACATCCAGATTTAAGTTTATTGTAGGACATTCATTTATAATACAAAGACGGTTATAAGCAGTTAAATTTTGTTAAGACCATAAAAGCTTTTAATAATTATTTTTCTTTCATTATACTATACGTTTGTATACTAAATCTCTTTGGTCAATTGGTCAAGAGATATCCGTTAAGCAACTCAATTGTCTACAAGAGTGACAACATGGTAACTGTTTACTTTAAACGTGATTCTTCGACTACCTATTTAGTCGTTGGTCTTTGTGTCACTCTAGCTGTAATTGGTGAAAGATACTGTTTTTCTTTTATGGCGTAGTATATTTCGCTTAGTAATGATAATAATACTCCTACATAATTTCTAAAGATTTTAGCTTATTATGACATTTAATAGAGGCGGCAGAAGTGGGTGGCCAGGGAAAATAACCTTCAATTACATTTTCCTATTATTGTAAGAGTAAGACTTTCCAGTTTTATTGAAGCTATGTAATGCAATGCCTCATATATAATAATAAAACCTTTATCGTTATGCAGATTCTGTGTAGATAGATACTATGTTTGGACGCACATTCGTAAACAAGGTTTGTTGTAAAGACGAAATTTGAACAAAAACTATTTGCTTGCAACTTAGGTGCTTTTCAATAACACGCTTGGCAGGGACGGTGTCGCTCTCGTGATTGCTATTTTCTACGACGTGTTTTGGTCCCCTCGTTTCCTATAATTTCATTGCAAAAAGCTTTCTTACTTCACTCCATACGATTGCTAAGATCAGTGTGTGGCGAAAACGTTTAGTAAAATATCCGTCACTCGACGCAAGATTAAATTTGGTGCCACTAACCAACTTATTGATAGTAAACGTATTCCACCTCTTTTGGCTCTAGCTTTGGTCAACTGGATTGTTATTTTAATTTTCATATGGACAATATTGATTACAAAAATATTGTTCTCAAAACTGACAATCGAGTTTAAAATAAACTTATTGCCATGGGAACGTTCATAAGTTCTGCAATTATTATCATAACTATTTATTACTAAAGATATTATGGCACCTTGTGATATTCTACGGATTTCAAAAAATTGTGATTGTATCTGCCATAATTATTTTTGAGGATGATCTAAATTTCCCCAAAACATATTCCCTGAATGCAATTATATTAAGCAAGCCTTTATTTGGTCTAGGTGTTTTTGAAAAATCTACCTAAATGAAAAAGTTTCTATTTATAATTATGAATAAATTTATAAACCTAGTCAAATATATAATTTAAATAAAGATAGAATTAATCTACATGATAATTTCATAAACAACAGAACAGTGATTAAGGAAATTCAGACAGCTAAAAAACCTGTCTCACATCCAAAGGTTTTATTATTAAGGCACTTTCATAACAACTTTCTAAGGAACGCCTAATCAGTTGCCAAAAAGCAGTGAGCCGGGATGCCATAAACAACGAAAGTTACACTTGCAGAAATTTTAATAATCTTAAAAAAATAATCTTTGAAAGAAGTCTCATAGTAATCGTTGTCGTGACTAATTGAATCCTTGAATTTTCTAACATTTTATCTCTAGCTTTCGTTCAACCAAAGTCAATCTAATTCAAAGCTCGACTCTGTTTCCAAAGTTAAATCTGATTTCAGTTCTTAATCTTATATTGATATTGAAACATTTGGTTATGTACTTGGATGTCAATCTCCATCAATCAACATGTTGTCCTGATTTTCACGCAGGTCTACTTATAGAATCTCAAAATAAACTTTATGTTTTCGAGTTCACTGTAGGGTTTTTAAAATTATGGGAAAATATATTGATTGCAAAGAAGTGAAGTATGAACATGGTACAAAGATTATGGTATCACGTAATGGTAACGTAAATTATACTGCTACTTATAAAATTAAATTTGAGCACGAGTGTCATAGATTGTTTGGAAAAGAATAATTAGTTTTTTTTAATAACATTTTTAGATAAACCTCATGTGGCACGTATTTTATCTTTTGTAAAGGAAACTATAATTGGTCTTATTTTTATGTTCTTGTACGGTAGCAATATATTATTATATCATGTGAGTTTATTGTACCTTTCAAGTGGAGGATGTATTGTGATAAAGGAAAGAAACAGATTACTGACGTTTTAAAAGCTCTTATTAAATTTGTGCTGCCCGGCCAATGCCTGTTTAAAATGGAGCAAAGAAGAGACAAAAAATGGCTCGTTGTGTCGGCAGAGACTTCAGTAAAGTAGAACATTACTACTGCACCCTACAGTTATGTGTTCCAGCTTGTGTTTTTTGAATTTTAAGTCATATACTTTCATGGCACTTTTACGTGGACCGGACCACTTCATTTTTGTTTACCTGCTTCTAAAGAAAGCACTGATGAAGTCATTTGTTATCTGATCTGCTGGTTGTTAAAGATTATAAACTTTAATTTTGATGACAAATACATCAAGGGGTTAACTAATCTACTCACAGATACCTTGTTCCCAGTATTAGTATCAAGGGGAAAATTTAAGCCAGAGGTTTGAGATACTAACAATGTTGTTGCATTGGTAAACAAATTTTACACCACAGTGTTACTAAAGGAAGCTCTGATACAAGTAACAAGTTTTGGACGATTATTTTCTTGCTGTTTACAGTGGCGCTATTCTGAGTTTACCAATCACCACCCATACTAAGACAGGGGCAGATTCAGCCAGAAAGCTGACCATGAGTCAAACTTGTGAGAGAGTCCATTAACTTCTTGTACACGGGAGGGAACATTGGACATACTTATATTGGCGTTTCGGGGGTTCTGTTCATCAAGCGTTATGAGGCTTCGCGTGCATGGAACTCAAATTTGTAATAACGTAGAACAAGAAATTGCTCGAACTATGCAAGACACCCCACACTTATGCTGTGATCCTTTACAAGTTTAAGTTCTTAATAGAAATGAAGACTAACCTTTATTGCTTAATAAAAGAAAACTCAAAGAAAAGGTTTTTAACTTTTAGGTTTTAAATCTTTATGCACAAGTTTTCTATCAATGTGTAAATACATTATAACAAAGTATATTACTTTCCCTACGCTGAACTAAATTCGATTGTTATAATCTTTGTACTAAAACTTTAGTTTTGCCGTTAACTTAATCTTTAATTTTATATCAACCCTTGCGGGCCAGCACTTGTTAGTTATCTATACTCAATCATTGTAAATGACCCTAGTTGTTAATATTCCGGAGATTAACAGCCCCGGCTCTAATGACGAGCCCCTGCTTAACTATATTTAAGATTTATTGGTTTCGCTTTTATAATGAGAATAAGTAACAACATTTCTAAACTGGTTTCTTCCCTTTGAAAACATTGCTGCTGCGTACACAACATTTCAAGATAAGTAGAGCAACTTTGGATTACATATATATATATATATATATATTTATCACGGAGTGGAGCATTACCACAATAGCTTGCTTTCTTT